>SCDY01000397.1:0-70172 GCA_004143825.1 Drosophila micromelanica
CCCGCCCCGCCGCAAATGCCTGTATCTCCCACAGTTTTTAAGCTAGAGTTACCAAATTTAGAGGGTAGATAACTGGCCACCGCCTTTAAAGATCGACACAAAATTTCGGCGACAAACCCCCATCCCCACTCACACCCCCACCTCCACCAACACTTACACCCACACCTCCACCCCCACCTCCACCCCCATTCTCAAATATCGAAATTTTTTAAAATAATAATAATAATTAAGAATGTGAACGAGTATAACGCAGTCGGTAACTTAATTGTTTTATTTCTGTAAGGTTGCAGTTATCACTAAAACGGAGTTTGAACTTTGAGCTGTAAGCTTAATTTAAATTTTACGTTGAACTTATGTATATATATATGTAGTAGGCACAGTTTTGGCTGCTAAAAATAATTTTTTTAATTTTCTTGCGCCGATCAAGATTTATCAGTGCCGACCCTACTTTATAATTTCATACATATGTATGCTCTTTTTTTTTAATTGTTGGTAGAGTATACATTATTTAATACAATTGTAATATTTACAAAAAGGGGTTTTGTATTTTTTTTTTTATTTATTTTATTATTATAGGCAGGGGTATTTGTTGAGTTTAACCCCCAACATCAAAATTTAAAAATGTATTAAAAATGTATTGTAAGAAATTATTATTCTTTTTATACAGTTTTAGGTACCGTTGTGCAACACTCGCTAAAAGTAGGCATTGCAATTAGCCAACACGGATTATGTCTGTCAGTTTGATTTGTTCTGCCTTTCAACATAGGAACAATGCAGGCCTAAATTTATTACATTTTATCAACAGTATTTTTCGACAAAATAACAATAAAATAATAGTCTTGCTATCCATACAACCTGAAATTCTGTCAGTCTTGTAACAAATAGTCCAGGGTAAGTTCACTTAACGTTAAAACTCTGACAAACTCTGATAGAAAATTTGATTTATCAGATAACAAAAATGGCCAGTTGCGATGAGCAAGCCACAACATCAGATGAGAATTTGGATGAGGAGACGGCTGATGTCGAAAAGGTCGAAAGCAAGGTCGACAGCAACGAGGTCGAAACGCGTACTACCAAGAATGGATTGGAGCCGCAACCAACCAAAATTCCGGGACCCGTTAGCAATATCCATATCAGCAATCGCAAGTACTCCAGCCTGATGAAGTTGGTGCGGTCTAGAAACGATCAGAATGATAGCTTCAGCAGCACCAGCACCCTGGTGAACACAGCTGAAGATTCGGGCATTCAAATGGACTGCTCCACTGTCGACGATGATAATGCCAGTTCCTGTACGCCGATCCGACCGAGCAGCTCAACGCCGCGTCTGCAGGGCAGCACCGAAACAATTGGGACCATTGGAAGCAATGGAAGTCTGAAGGAGTTCGAGGCGGCCGAGCAGCAGACACTGAAGGTGTTGCAACGTGCTGTGGCCGAAATGGAGGCAGATGTGGCACTGCATGCCAAGATACTGGAGGAGCAGATCAAGCTGGATCTGGAGCATCAGTTGAAGGTGGAAATTGAAGAGCAAGTCGAAATTGGAAAGAATCGATTGCTGGAAGCTGTGAAGCATAAGCAGGAGCCAGATGTGGAGGAAGAAGAAAAGAAGAAGAAAATTCAGCAACAAATGGAACCGACTACGAGTATACCCCATGTGTATGAGCGCAAGCATGTGCTAGTGGAGGACCTTCTTCAGGCGAAGGATGAGATGCAGCTGCTGCAGAATCTGCTCGAAACGGACGGGGATGTGGACAACAATGGCGAGAAGGCTGCCCTGGCAGAGCTCAATGATGAGACCTTGCTGCTGCAACTGAACGTTGGCAGCGATGTGGAGATCCTGGGGAGACTCAACGACAAGGTCGCTGAATGCAACCGAAAGCAAGTGGGTTTCCTGAACTCAATTCTGGAGGTCATCTGCAGCAAAGGCATCCGCAAACTGAGCTTTCCCATACTATTCTGTGGCATGGCTGTCGGTTTGATTTATTACTTTCGTAAGGATTAGGACAAAAACAAAATAAAATAAATCGCCTCACACAGCTCCCCAACAGGAACAGCTCTATGTCATTGATATCGATCGAATATATCTTATCAATAATCAATATAAACACTTCATCAATAAATAAATATTACTGCATCATCTTAACTCCTAAATATATACTCTGACGACGTCTGGGGTGTTTATAACGATTAAATGATTTCGTATTTTTTAAATCCAAAAACAAAAATTTATTTTTGAATGTGATGTGCCTAGGCTATATGTAAAGAAAACGAAGAAAAATAATAAATATATAAAAAATATATTTTTAATGATAATATTTTTATATATTATAAGTAATGATTAATAGGTATTAATCTTCGGGTTATATGGTTTAATTTTATTTTTATTTCATCTACTTTGTATAGAATTTGTAGAAATTACATTTTTGACTCAACCGTATCTCTTGAAAACAATTTTATCTAAACACAGCAAAATTTGTCATAGTTTTGACATAAGTTGAAAAAATTAATAAATTTTGGAAATTTTTTTTTTTTAATTGTGTATTGCTCTATAAATTAATGTCACAGCAATGGCCTCGGTAGAATCCGTTATATTAGCCGCTCTGTTTCATGTCATTTTTCGGTTTGCCTTATATATACCACCGCCGGAAGCAAAGCTTAGTACGCCGGGTCCTGCCACGCCCTCGATCATTGTCTGCTTTGCAATATTGGATATCATCTATGATAATCGTATAATTCCACAGCGCTTTCAAAATACGTCGCCGGGCTTTAAATGTCTTCTTGAATCGTTTATGGCCATATGCCTAGTGGAGGTGGGCATGCTGATTTGGCTGTCGATTGAGCACAGCATTTATTTGTTCGCCAAGGGCTCGTTACTGGCCATGAACGTGGTCACAAACGAAACCTATTACCGGCAGGAGGTCATCATAATCGGAGCATTCACCCTGCCGCTGTCGATGGCGGTTTTGATCGTGACTGCGCAGGCAACCGAGCATTATCACGTACTTCGCAGGCTGTCCAATTTACACTGAAAACTAACTTAAATAAAAGGCAGAAGATGTGCTTGATTGTTTTAATACCAACATTGCCCAAAATGTATTTAGACATTTAATATTTTAGTGTGCAATCAGCAATGGCAAAATCCTAAAAATTTTAAATTAATAAATTTTCATTATAATCGATTCTATACGATTATACGAGTTGAATCAGGTATATCTTTCTGAGATCGGAATACAATTGACCGGAAATGAGGCTTGTGAAAACTCATGCTAACCGAGTGTCTTTTTTGATCAGCACAAAAGTATGCAATAATAAAAATGCTTCGGCAAGTCTATAATTGTAGCATATAAAACTATGCTAGAAAAATTAAAAATTGAAATACTTTCCGAATGAGATATAGCACCGTTTTAATATAAATATAAACATAAACTTTTACTTTTATTACGTGTTTTTTGTTTTCTTTTATACAGTTCTACAAAAGATTTTTATAAAATTACAAATTACTCGTCATATGAATACATAATAATTAATTTGCTTTGTTTAAATTACAAAATAACGACTATATTTGATTTGCTTCTTACAGCACTCGCGAATTTTTCAACAAGTTTGGAAAATATATTGCAATTTAACGCTTTCATTTTTCATACCTTTTAAAGCAAGGTAGTTTAAAGTATTAATTTGTTTTTGTTTGCGTATAGGTAAATAATACTTAAAGTTAAAACAATTTTTATTTGTATTTTACTCGTATTATTATATGCATAAGTTCGACTTAATTTCTGTTTAGTTTTCATATTTAAAGAGCACATGTTGAAGTTACTATTTCTTAAGATTTCCCTTTTTCTTTATAAAGCAGCTTTTCTCACATTTCAAGCTTTGCATTAAGCCGCGTAATTGCAGCTGATTTCAAAAAAGATTCAATATGTTTCTAAAGTTATAAGGCCACCGATTACTGCGATTCAATGCAAAGCTTTTAACAACGCTTTCAATGAGTATTTTTATTTTTTTGGGGGGCAGTGTTAGAACTTTGCCTCTTTTTTGCAGTGCTATACATTTTATGACCACATTTAACATTAAAGCAGCTATTTAGAGTTCTTCCATAAATTTTTAAGTTATTTGTTTATTTCGTTGATTGTTTTACTGTACTTCGCTATCACTGTCACTCTTTTCTGAAAAAAAAAACATTCATAATTACCAACGTGAACTTTAAACATATTCATTCAGGAGCTCACCTTTCTTTCCCGTGTAAGCGTGACGTTTCAGTCGATCGTATAAGTCTTCTTTAGTTCCGTAGAGCGACGCATTGGACCGGGCCAATGTGCTCATCTTGCCCCCATGTAGACCTGCAAAGAACGAGAGGGAGGGTAACGTTAGCATAATAAATACTTTTTTCAAAAATTGAAAATTTGAAGATGCCTAAATGTAGTTTTACTGCAATTTTAATTTAGGCTGTTAAGAAAAAATGATATTTCAAGACTATAAAAGTAGACCAGGCCTTAAATAAAGAATTTAAATATTAAATTGAGCATTTTTCCGAAAAATTCTATTAAAAAGATATTTTTGAAAAAATAAAATAGTAAATTGATTATTGACAAAGTTGAGTTTTGGCAAAGTTACGACTGGGGAAAGTCGAGACCTATCCCTATATGGGGACACTAGGGTATATATTCGAAAATTTTTTACATGAATTTGGACCAAAAATTTTATTTCTAAACTGAAATGTAGAATTGATCTAGACACTGAACCATGAACAAAAAGATCACCCTCATCAAAATCGGCTGAGTTTTGGCAAAGTTACGACTGGGGAAAGTTGAGACCTAACCTTATATGGGAACACTAGGGTATATCTTCGAAAATTTTTTACATGAATTTGGACCAAAAATCTGGATGCTTACCGTCTTTCATGTAGGTTTCGTTGTAGAAGTTGGGCATCTCCCAGCCGTCCTCCTCGTCGTCGTAGTAGTGCGCATAGGTGCTGTGGTGCGAGGGCGCAATGGACTCCGCATAGGGAGTGTGGGCGCCGTAGTAGAAGTTCACCTGGGAGCCAGTCTGGTCGATGGCCGGGGTGAGCATCTTCTTTGGATCTCGTCGCTTCGTGGAGCGCACACAGATCATCCAGATGAGCAGCACAATGATGATGATGAAGATGACAGCGCCAGCAATGCCGCCGGCGATGTAAGCGAACTCTGAACGCTCGGCGCAATGGGGTCCGGTGAAGGAGCCGACACAGCGACAGGATGGTGTGCCCTTCAAGTCCTTGACACAGGCGCCAGAGTTCTCGCAGAAGCCATCGCAAACATCCGTGCAGGCCATGCCGGTGCCATTGAAGCCGGGCTTGCACTCGCACTTGAAGTCCGACATCTCCGGTACCATAATGCAATAGGCATTCACATCGCAGTGGGGCTTGCCCTCGGCAATGTGCTCGCAGGGATTGGTGCACTCGCTCTTCGAGGTGGCGCCGGTGATCTTGGTGCTGTGATTGGGAGGGCATTGGATGCAGTTGGTTTGCTGCGACTCGGATTGATAGAAGCCCTTGCGGCACTCGATGCACATGTTCAGGGTCGCATTCAGATAGGTGCCCGGCGAGCAGACGGGCAGCGTGCACTCCTCCACGGAACTGGCGCCCACCTTGGGCGTGGTGCGACCCAGCGGACAGGATGCGCACGACGGCTGCACACCCTGCAGACGGTAGGTGCCACGTGGACAGGGTTCGCAGCGTCCGTCGGCGCCCAGCTGCTGGCCAGAGCTGCACTCATCGCGGCACTCCTTGCGGGAGGTCGCCTCCGTGGAGCGTGTGGTCTGGCCGAGACCGCACAGCTCGCAGGAGAAGGCGCCCTCGTTCGCCTGGTAGAAGCCATGGCCGCAGGAGCGGCACAGACCCGTCTCCGCATCGAAGTACTTGCCAGCCGGACAACGCTCCTTGCAGTCGGCGGCGGAGCGTGCGCCAGGACCAGCCGTCACCCCGGGACGTCCCGCAATGGTCGGACACTTGCTGCACTGCTGCTGGCCCGCCTCGGACTGGTAGCTGCCGCGAGCACAGGGGATGCACGTCTTGTTCGCGTTGTCGTAGAAGGTGCCAATGGCGCAGGGCACACAATCGGGTATCATCACCACCTGGCCGGCGGGGCAGGCATACTCGGAGCCCAACTCCAGCGAAGCCGGATCCGGCACAGTGTTGGGCAGAATTTCCTGCACGGCAAATTGATCATCCTCAAGTATTAGCTTCTCCAGCAGCTGCTTCACATTGGAGCGCTCGCCCGTCGAAGTGTGCACCACAGGATCGCTACAGTTAGGAGATAATAACATACGGTTAACTTGGGTTAAGAGCAGTTCATTTCATATCAAAATCAATTGGGTTAGCACGCAAATTAACACATGGATTAGCTTGAAGCATTAGATGGTTTTGCATTGTGATTGGATGTTTTGGATTAGTCTGAGGCAGTTGATAGTACTGGGTGCAGAATGCTGGAGATCGGGTGCAATTTGATCGTTAACGAATGCTTGACATACTTAACAGCCGGGAAGGCTATTTCCAGCGTGTATGTATCACCGCCAGTTTGTTGGCGTCCCTGGCGACCTGTCAGCGCCAGCTCGTCATCCTCGCTAGAAATTGGGGTTAACGAACACATACATATACATATAACACAGAGTACACACATCCAACGAGACAAAAACATGCCAGACCTTAGTCGTTTTTTTGACCTAGGTTCACGATAAAAAAAACACCCTGCGAATACTTACTTGACCACTGGCAGCTCCGCTTCCATCACATAGACACCGCCATCCTTCACTTGGCGACGCACACGATTATTTTGGGCGGCCCGATAATGATCGCACTTGACATCGATTTGGATATCCTTGCACTCCCTGCGCGCACAAAAAGCATTTTGGGGTTAAAGGGAATCAAGTGACATATTGGACATATTTACCTGGTGCCCTCAATCGCATAGGAGCAGAAGTTCCAGTCTCTGTTCAAAGCGTTCACCGAATTGGTCACCTTCTGGCGGAGCACAGCCTGGCCGGCCTTGTTGCACAGAACATCCGATGGGAAGAGCATTTTGATGCGGAACACACGCTGGGCGGGCTTCGCCGGCGAGCAGGACGGATAGACCAGCGGCATGGAGGGTTCCCGGGTCGGACGCCAGAAGCCCTCGGCACCGCAAGTGTAGAACTCGGGCACCTGCTCGGAGAAGCGTAGCCCGGCATTGCAGGCAATCTCGCAGACCTTGAATTGACCGCCTGCGCCCCAGTCCTTGCACACCTGAGAGCCGCCCACAGGATCAGCCAAGGGCGGGCAGAATTCAGCTGAAATGAAACGATGATTAGAAGTGATCAACGGGAGTTTCCCCATTCCGGAACTCACTCAGTAGCGAAACCTTGAAGCTGCACGAGGCTGTGTTGCCAGCGACATCGGATGCGATATAGGTGATGTCGTAGGTGCCCCACAGGAGCGTTGTGCCGGAGCGGTGTCCGTTGCGTTCGTAGATCTTGGTGACACCGATGTTGTCGCTAAAGTGCGGCTCATCCCAGGTAACCACGGCCGAGCCGTTCTTGGCAATGACCCACAAATCGCCGGGACAGTGCTCGACAACTGGCGGCTCCTTGTCCACGACCAGCTGCTGGCAATTGGCGCCAGTGTAGCCCACCTGGCACTTGCGCTGGCCGCACAGCGAGGGCACATTGCGCTCGACCCCGCCCGAGGTCAACTCGTAGCCGGCCCAGTTCAGTATGAGGCCGGGGTAGAGCACCGGCTCGGAGCGACAGTCGCGCACCTGCTTCTGTATTTCGGAGGTGATGTCGAGGGCACGTGCCCACACCTGTGACTTGGTAATGGTGCCCTGGAAGCCGGCATCGCTGTAGGCCAGCTCATGCTTGACGCTGTCCGGCTGCGGGCGACCCAGCACCGACCAGAGATAGGCGGGCAGAGCGCCGCCAGCGCCGTACTCCAATTTGCTGGCGATCAGACCCTCGGTGATCAGCTGCAGCTGACCGCTGATGCCGTCCCAGACAACGGCCACATGATGCCACTGGCCATCGTTGACGGAAGTGTATTCACCAAAGCTCAAGAAAACATCGGGCAGATCCTCAAACAGCGAGACCTGAACGCCGCTGGAGTGGGCCTGGAGCAGGAGACGACGACGTTGGGTCATGCGGGCAGAGTCGACGCCGTAGAGCGTAAAGAAGATGCCGGTGTCGTCCTTCTGGGCGAACTGAACCCACATGGCGACGGTCAAGCTGTTCTCCTCGCCCGTGGGGAAGGGCACCACCTGGGCGGCGGTTGAGCGCGTGGGATCGCTGAAGTAGAGATCGTAGTCCACCTGGATGGCCTTGCGGCAATCGTCGCCGGTCATGTTGAAGGGGCACTGGCAGTAGAAGCCGTTGGTCAGATCCACGCAGCTGGCGCCCGGCGGGCACGAGTTGTCCTTGCAATCGACAATGTCCTGTTCGCAGTTCTTGCCGGTAAACCCGGCCGGACACTGGCAGCTGTAGCCGGCGCCATTGTCCAGGCAGGTGGCACCATTCTGGCAGACATGCTCCTCGCAAGCGTCGTACTCGTACTGGCAACCGATGCCGGCATAATCGGCCGGACAGCTGCAATTGAGGCCGGAGCCAAAGTCCTGGCACTTGCCGCCGTGCATGCACGGATTGCCGATGCAGCGTTCGGGCGCCGTTTCGCAGTTCTTGCCATCGGTGCCGCTGGGACAGACACAGAAATAGTCCTGGAACAGGTCAATGCAGTTGGCATCGTTCTGGCACGGCGCCTGCACATTGCACGTGGTCACCTGCTGCTCGCAACGCATTCCGCTCCAGCCCGGCGCACAGCCGCACTCAAAGCCGCCGACGCGATCCCGACAGATGCCGTCGTTGAGGCAGGGCTGCGGCTCGCAGTCATCGCTGTCGGTCTCGCAGAGCGCGCCCTTGAAGCCATCGCGGCAGACGCACTCGAACTTGTTGTCCAGGTCGAGGCAGCGTTCGGTGCCGACGGGATGGCAGGGATCGCTCAAACATTCATCGATTTCCGCCTCACAGCTGAGACCCACGAAGCCCGGACGACACTTGCAGCTGAAGCCATCCAATTGATCCACACAGGTGGCGCCGTGCTGGCACGGATTCGAGGCGCAATCATCGATCGTGTGCTGGCAGTTCTTGCCCGTGTAGCCCGGCTCGCAGTTGCAGCTGTAGCCATCGACCAGGTCGACGCAGACGCCGTCATTGGCGCAGGGTCGCGTCTCGCAGTTGTCGATGTTGACATCGCAGGCGGGTCCCGTCCAGCCCGGCTGGCAGACGCACTCGTGCTCGAACAGGCGGTCCACACAGGCGCCGTGTTTGCACGGCTCGGACAGGCACAGATCGATCTTTTGCTCGCATCGCTTGCCGGTGAACCCGGGCGGACAGGCGCACTGGAAATCGTTGACCAGGTCCGTGCAGGCGGCGCCCAGCAGGCAGGGACTCTCCTCGCAATCGTCGATGTTCTGCTCGCAGTGCATGCCCTCCCAGCCGGGCAGGCATTCGCACTTGTAGCGACCCTGCTGCAGGGCCAGGCAGCTGGCGCCGTTGTTGCACGGATTGCCATTGGCCGTGCACGGATCGATGGTCACGTCGCACTGGTCGCCGGTGTAGCCGCTGCGACAGAGGCAGGTCACGTTCTTGTAGCCCGGCTCGTTCTTGCACATGGCGCGGGCCGGGCAGGTGTCGTTGCCGCAATCGGAGGCCTCCTCCTGGCAGTTGATGCCCGTGTAGCCCGTGGGGCACTCACAGCGATAGCCCTGCGGCAGATCCTTGCACTGCCCGCCGTTGTAGCACGGCTGCGAGGCGCACTCATCGATGTCCTGTTCGCAGCGACGTCCGGAGAAGCCAGCCGGACAGAAGCATTGCACGTCGTGGCCCATGGGCACGCAGAGGCCGCCGTGCTGGCAGGCACCCTCGCCGCAGACCACCGGCTTGCACTGTTCGCGTCCCTTGGCGCCCGCGTTCTCCGTCCGCATATTGCTGGGGCATTCGTTGCAGCTCTGGGCGCCCGACGCGCTCTGGTAGTGATGCAGCGGGCAGGGCGAGCAGGGGGCGAGGCCCGTCGCTGAGTAGGTGCCCGGCGCGCACTTGGCGCGGCACAGGGCCTTGTTGGAGGCCGCGGGCTGGTAGGTGAACGTCTGGGCCGGGCAGGCCTGGCAATCCTTGAAGCCGCCCGTGGGCGGCTCCGCGCTGAACGAGTTGCGCGGACACTCCAGGCAGGGCACCAACCCGGTGGGCGAGTAGGTGCCGTAGCCGCAGACGGGAATGCAATCGCTGAGCGACTTGGAGCCCTCCTCCTTGGTGTAAGTGCCGGCGGGGCAGCGCAGACAGGTGCCCTGGCGATCGCGATTCTGGTAGTAGCCGCGCGGGCAGTAGGTGCAGCTGTTCTGGCCCTCGGAGACATAGGTGCCGGCGGGACAGTGGAGGCAGCGGGGCACATCGCTGGTGTCCATGTTCAGCACTTCGCCCACATTGCAGTTGAAGCCGCGCGAGATCTGCGACTTGAGGGCGCGCAGCGGCGGACACTGATTGCCAATGTTGTTGATGTTCAGCAGGGAATCGATGACCGCACTTGCGTACGGCACGCTCAGGTCAAAGATCAGGTTCAGCGTGGAGCCGCACAGATCGTAAAGCTGTGGCTGACGCACGGCCGGCAGAATGGAGAGTATGAAGTCCATTTTGACCACGTTCTCCTCCAGCAGGGATGGCACCGACTTCACAAAGGTCACGTTCATGTTGACGTTCACCGCCGAGCAGCGCTGCGAGAGCAGCTGATTGAGACCCGCATAGTGCTGGGAGAGCACCTCCTGGTACTGACCCAGGCAGGCCTGGGCCACAGCACCGTTGGCGCGATACGTAATTGTGGCTGTCACGTGGTAGGCAGCCTGTTCCGTGTTCTCGGAGACGCAGTCCGGCACCACGGAGGTGGGACGCCAGAGACGCGAGGTCTCACAGGAGAAGGTCTTCAGGGGTTCACCGTCGGTAAACCGGAAGCCGGGCTTGCACGTGGCAATGCATTCGATGCCACGATCTCCGGGCAGGCAGTTGATGGCGCCGTTTGCCGGCGGCTGCAGCTCCCAGTCGACGCAGGGCGATGCCTGCACGGACACCTGGAAGTGGCAGCTGGCCCGATTGTTGTACTTATCGGTGGCGGTGACGGTCACGTTCTCGAAATTGCCAATCTTAATGGTGGCCCGGTCCGGCGTGAACTGCAGACGCACCTCGCCCGTCTCGTCCGAGGTCTTGATCCGCTTGCGCGTATCGTTGAAGTTGACGTTGTAGCTATCCTGGCGATCGACCAGCTCAATTACATAGCTCTGGGGACACTGCAGCAGCGGTGCGGTGACATCCGGCACCGTTATGTTGATCTCGCAGATGGCCACGTTTCCGTCGTAATCAAAGGCCACGTACTTAACCACCGTATCCTTGAAGATGTGGCTGGGCGTACGGAAATTCTGTGGCTTGATCTCCAGCCTGGCAATTGAACCGGAATTGTCCACGGCGGTGGGTTCGGTGAAGTTGACGGGCAGCACGCCACCGTTCTCATCGCGACGCACCACGATCGGCTGTTGCGGGCAATTCTGGAAGATTGGCGGCTCGTTGTCGACACAGGGCGAGTAGCCGTAATCGTAGCCCAACAGGGGCTCCTGCTTGGGCTCCTCGCAGCCCATCAGCTCAAACTTCAGACAGGCATTATCCATGTAGCTGACGATGCCTAGAATCACGAAACGGGCCTGAACGTACTTGGGCAGCGTGATCATGGCCAGTTCACCGTAGTTGCCCGGATCGCGCATGGTTAGATTGAAATTGGGGAAGTACACCACATAGTTCTCGCTCTCCGCCTGCTTGTAGAAGAAGCGTATCTCGGTGGGACGACCAACGATATCGTTCGTGACAACACCCTTGACTAGAATGGCCTTGACGCGATAGATCTGGCCCAGATCCACGCTGACATAGGTGAAGGCCTCCTGCTTGCCGCACCAGCCCGTTGCCGAGTTGAGGCGTATGTTCTTCGCTTCGTAGTTGGGTCGCTCCGAGGTGGCGTTGATCGCCGAATCGGGTATTCTGCCCGAGCTCAGGCCCAGGGGCTTGATGACCTTGCACTCCGGCTCGCGTATGCACGTGATGGGTCTGGGATTGATCAGAATGTAGCCAGGACGATTGCAGCCGAAGTAAACCTCCGAGCTTTGCTCGTAGCTGCGCGCCAACTGGCGGCCATCCGCGGGCCTGCCCGGATCCTCGCAGACGGGTCCCTCGCAGCGCAAATCGCCAAAGTCCCAAATGCCATCGGCACCACAACGGACCACATTGTCGTGTCGCTGCGTTTGTCCCGCCAGCTTGAACGTGTTCTGGCAGCCAAAGAAGAAGCTGCTCTGGAAGCGCGTGTCCACAAACTGTCCGTACTCGGCACCAGGTGTCGGCATGGGCGCATAGCAGTCGACCCGGGGACACGATGGCTGAACTCCGGATAGCCAATAGTCGGGCAGACCCGGCTTCGGATCGTAGACGCACTGCCTGAAGCCGGCGGAGGCCGTGGAGCGCAGTTGGCGGCCGGACGAGCCGCAGCTGATGGTCACATTGTCGCGGAACGGCACCAGCACGGATTCGGGATCGGGTCGGGCAACCGTCAAGCCCTCCAGCTTGTCATCGGGCAGGGAAACGCACTTGGCATCTGTAAAAAGAAGACCATTTTTAGTTAGGAGTAATATTTTTAACCCAGTTGGGAGATCGAGCACTTACAATTGCACTCCGGTACGCTGGCGTTCCACTGACCGCTGGACAGGCACAAGGCCACCGAGCTGCCGCTCATGATGTAACCGAAGTGACACTGGAAACGGACCACATCGCCAAAATGATAATCGCTCCGTTCGCTCAGCAGCTGACCGTTCTCGGGCGCCTGCAGTTCGGGGCACATTACGGGAACGCAGGTCTTGTTGCGCTGATAGGTGTCCCCGTCGCGTTCACCGGACTCGGAGCGTTCGATGTGATAGCCGGCGGTGCCGTTGGACGTGTACAGCTGGTAGCCGGTGTTGCAGGCACAGGCATAGCCGCCGGGCGAGTTGATGCACTTCTGGTCGCAGCCGCCGTTGTTCCTGCTGCACTCATTGATGTCGACGCAATCCAGGCGGGTGCAGCCCATCAGCTCCATGCGCAGGCAAGGAGCACCCACGTAATCCTGTATCCGGAAGCGTACGTAACGCGCCTCAATTGGCAGCGGCAGATTCAAAATGGACAGCGTCGGTTCCAATATTCTGAATTCGACGGCGGTTCCATCGGGATTCGCATAATCCTTGAACACATCTGTCAGATCGTTGGTGTACTGCAGACGGACAGCGGAGCTGAAGGCCACATTGCCATCGGGACGCTGGACGGACATGGTGCGGAAGCCGCGCAATATTGTGGGCGCCTTCAGGTCAATCAGAATCCAGTTGGCCCCTGGCTCCAAGGAGGCGCCGCACCAACCATTCGTGTTGAGGCGCAACAGACTCTTGCTGTAGCCCGGCTCGCTGGCCGAGGTGCTGATGCTGTCGTCCGGAATGCCGCCGTTGCCCAGTCCCAGGTCCCCAACCGGACGGCACTCCGTGGTGGCCGTGAACCCGGACCGGCACTGGCAGTGGAAGGATCCGTTGGTGTTCATGCACTCGGTGGTGGTCAGATCGCACTGCGAGGAGCTGCACTCGTTGATGTCCTCGCACGTGGGCGGCTGCTCGAATCGCTGGGCCTCGCTGCAGCGCATTATATTGCTGCCGATCAGCTTGTAGCCCTTGAAGCACTGCACCCGGGCCTCGTCGCCAAAGCTATACGGCCGTGCTGCGTCCACAACGAAGCCATTCTCGATGTCGGGAAACTCAAAGCAACGCTTTCGGGTGCAGCGCGGCACATCGCCGCTCCAGGTGCCGTTGGACATGCAGGTGAGCACCGGGTGTCCGTTGCGCTCGTAGCCCGGCTCGCATTCGTATTGGACAATGGTGCCGTAGCTGCGTCCGCCGCCATTGAGCAGGGTCATGTTGGCGTGCGGCACCTCCGGCAGGGCGGCGCACTGTGAGGCCATGCAATGGGGCTGACGCTCCCAGCGGCCGTCGGGCAGGCACGAAATCTTCTCGATGGGCTCGTTGGAGGCGAACGCAAAGCCAGCATAGCACTGGTACATGGCGATGCCGCGATAGGTCACATTCGAGGAGCCAATGGAGAAGCCGTTGTCGATTTGTGGCACAGGACCGCAGTAGACCTCTGTGAATGGATTTTAAATATTGATGTAGAGATACTAGGTGGGATCTATCGATGCTTACCCTGACACTTGGGTATGTAGGAGACACTCCAGTTGCCACCGGGCAAACATTCCGTAACCAGACGCGTCTTGCCGGTGGCAAACTCCTGTCCAATCGGACATGTAAAGCTGACCAGCGTGCCGAAGGCCGTGTCGCGACTGGAGGCCAAGGCTCCAATGCCAGGCTGTAGCTCCGGGCAGTCCGCCGAGAAAGTTGCCGACCAACTACAAACAGGAGAGAGAAACCATCTCAGATAAGTTTCACCGAATAAGAGTTGGGACCACTTACCCCGCAGCATTGTGTAGCGCATCCGATGTGAACTTGATCAGCATCTCACCCGAGGAGGCAGTCAAGGTTAGCTTGGGCGCCGCAGTACCCGTAAATCCGTTGCCCGAATGCAGACGCAGTCCGGAGGTTGAGGAACCATCGAACACCTGCACATTGTCGCTCTTGTGCACGGTGAACTTGTCAAACTTGAGGGAGAGCGGAGCACGGGCACCGTTCCGTATGGTAAAGAAGCACTCCTGATTCTTGGGATAGTCGGCCAAGCCGAAGGCGGGTGAGGTAACGGTACCATTGCGAGCGGTGATCGTCGCCTTGCAGCCCTGAATGTAGCGCAGGCTGAACCCTTTGCCCGCCTCACCCAGGCTGGACTTGAAGTACAGATAAAGCGCGTTTCCGGTGGAGATGATGACGCGTTCGTTCTGCGTGGTTTTCCCGGTCAGCTTGGCAATGGTGCGGCTCATGGGGGACTCTCCGTCGCGTATCAGCAACTGATCGCGACCCTCGGCAATGTCGAGATCGTCCACTTCAATGGAGATGATGCGACCCGGCTGCGCCTTGATCACATACAGGCACTCCAGACCGCCGGGATATTGCTTTGGATAGTTGGGGCTGGTCAGAATCTGGCGTTGCAGCGTTGCCTTCAGGATGCCACCACAGTTTTTGGCCTCCGTTTTCCATGTGGCCCGGAAACCCTTGCGCTCGACGCTGCCATCCGTGGTGAATTTGACGATCATGAAATTGGAGGCGGACACAAATGGCTGTGTGGTCAGATCCTGTTTGCCGCTGAGCGTGGCCAGCGACACGGACTTGTCCTCGGTGCGTCCACCAACCAGCACCTGGACGGTGTCAAACGTTTTCTCCGTCTCAAAGTCCTGGAACTGCAGTATGATGTTGCTGCCCAGCGGACCCTCCAGCGTCCATTTGCACTTGCTGAGCGCACCGTATTTGTGCGGATAGTTGGGCGTCTCGATGACATCGCCGCCGGACTGCATGTGGAAGTGACACTGGGCGGGGCAGTCGAGCTCATCGGTGCCGTCGCCGCAATCGTCGCTGCCATCGCATTTGAACGCCTGATTGATGCACTGTCCGTTGGCGCAGTGGAGCGCACCCTGGGGACAGGCCGGGGCGCGGCACATGAACGGCAGCAGGGACTCACAGGTGCCCAGATCCCAGCTCTGCGATTTGCTCGCAAAACTGGCCGCCACACACTCACCGGACTCGGCATTCGGCTGCTGCAGCGACCAAAAGCCCGAATACTGAGAGATCAATGCGCCCGAGGCGGACTCCAGGGTGTTCGTCCGCAGATCGTCCAGCGATGCCAGGCCCAGCCAGTATTTGTCCGAGCCGCGCTGATTGGGATCACTGGCGCGTGCTATGGCCAGGGTCTCGTTGTTCTCCGCATAGCTATCGATGGCCACCAGCTCGGCGCCGTATCTGCACGTAGATTACACGAAACGGGTTAGAGGATGTCTGTGAAATTGTGACCGAGGTCGGTGCTGGGATCTTTAATTAGCTGCTTCCGTTGCGCACTTAACGCAATTTCAATTATGCTGCTGCATTTTTTTAATGCGCTTTACTTTCTATTTTTCTTAATTATGCTGCTCCAAAAAAATTTTAAAAAAAATCAACAAACGAAAAACTTTCGTTTCCAATCGCAAAACTCTTTTCTTGATATCTTTTTGGGTTCTACGACAGAAGAAGAAGAAGAGTGAACAACAACAAAAAAAACTAGTTTTTAGACAAAAGATATACGTATGCATATTGCGTTTGATTCGTGCATTCAAATCTGGCATATTACACATACGCAGTGTGGGCCCTGTCGAATTGACGCCTCCATCATTTGTTGCAGCTGTTGCATGCCAAATATTATGCATGTTGCATGCCCGCCCGCGCCACATAACCGTCAATTGTATGCTGCGTGCCTAAAACCAAGTGAAAACTTTGGACCTGGCCATAATTGTGTATGAGCATGTATTTGTGTACGGCAAGGGAATGCGTTGTTGCTTGGCATGTTTGGTTGTTCAATTTAACAATTTGATTGTCTGCTGTTGTTTATATACTGCTTATTTATATTTATATACGGCGTACTTGGCTTGACCGGAATTCCAAAAACAATTTTTTTAAAATTTTTGATTGCTAAAGTTAAAATTTATTAAATTGTTTTTTTTTTTTTTGATTACTTCTAATTTATTTAACAATTAAATTTTGTTTTTCTTTTTAGAACTGTTTAAAAATGCTTTAGCTGCAACAACCTGTTTCAAGCTGTTTCCGCACCTATTACCAAAAAAAAACCTAACCAAATAACTTGCCCAAACAAATGTGGGCAACTGCCAAAATTTCATTCAAAACTGTTTTCAGTGCGTTTCGTTGGCTACGCCCAAATAGTTAAACCAACAAATCCCGAAATTCATGAGGCGCATTTTTTGTTTTTGGTCACAGCTCCGTTAACTTGAAATGTTAACGCCTTATCGGCACTTTCCTTCATTCTACGTATTTCGCATGCTGCACACGCAAAATCGTTAAGCAACAAAGAAAAAAGGCAAAAGAAAATTTCACCCAAACAAATAATTCACATTTGAGTGTTGAGTTCAGTCAAGACGACACCTGACACCGCACTGATTTATATATATATGTTATATGTATATATATATTATTTTGTTTTTGGCAAATCTATCGTTTTAACAATTTCGAGCACTCAACCGTTGTTTGCCGTTTGTTGAACTTGCTGAGGTAAAAAAAAAAAAATAGTAATAAAAACGCAAGCAGCATTTTAATTGCCTTTGGACTGGGGCGAATTCTTTGGCATGTAAATGACGAGTACATTGGATTAGTAGCCACTGTAACCACGGCTATTGTCAACTGGTGTAGCCTGTGCCGGGCATATGTAATTGCCGTTTAACACTTGACTGCGAGGAGAAATTGCGTAGGCCATTGACATTAGACGAGCCACCAACTCTATGGCCAGCCAATAACTTTATTAATGGTTTGGGTTTTGGTACCGAAAACATTCATACCGAATAACTTTCACCCCACATGCCCCGCGGTCATTCCAAAGCCAGCGATTCACACGCTCATTAAAGGCGAGCAGAAATTATAATCGATAAGAAATAACGAACTTCAATCAAGTCAAAACACTCTCAATTTCCAAGCCAAGCCCAAAAACTTAAAAACCAAAAAATTTAAAAAAAAAAATAAAAAATGAAGGTTTTTCGTTGCACCAGCTCTTAACTCTCGCGCAGGTGCAGCCACTGGACGGACGGATCACTCGCAAGTATTTGGGTCAACCGCGGGTTAACACCCAAAAACCGAATCAGGAATGTTTTTGGGGCCGTACGCCGGAAGCTTATTGACTGCTTTGACGGTGAGTTTGACGTTCGACGACTTTCTTTTCGCTCGCATCAAGTGGCTGGGGCAAAAGAAAAATATTATGAATCATCGCCCATGGAATTGGCTTATCGATGGCCTGCCCAGTGGGGCCTGAAAAGCAATTTCAAACTTGGTCAACAGCGCTGCCTGCATTTTGGCCTGGTACCCACTGCCCACTTTGGCATTGACAGCTAACTGTTAGCGGCAGCAGCGGAAATGCAATGCGCTGCTGTAACGGCAACTGCTACAGACACTTAGTACATATATCTGGCCAGTCAAGTGACTAGTTAGTATCGAGATAACTTAGTATCTGTCTATCAAGAAGAACAGGTAGCTGTGCTTATTGAAGCGGAGCTGCTTTTGAGCCACTTCAGTGCTTGGCAAGATGGCTAAAACAGAAGTCGGGGGGGCAGCCCACAACTTCCTCTATTTATGTCGACGGATATATATTCAAATTAACATCTGATTATGGCTATGCTATGGTTTTTACTCACCTTCGACACAGTTCGGCGCTTTTCTCCCACGAATGTTTGATATTAAAATATTTATAACAATTTAAGCCGCGCAGTTCCCAGCCTGTAAATATAAAAACAATAATAAATTCGTTTTAGACAAGGTCACAATTAATTTAAGAAACTGCATTTTAAGGTGCAGTGCAAATTATCTAAATACTTGAGAAACTTTGAAAACTGAACAATCTGCGAATATGAGAGGTCTTTTAATAGTTTTTAAAAATTTAGTTGAATTAAATTTATTTGATTTGTTTTTTTATTACTTATAATGTTTTTAGGCAAAACATATTTGTTAGATGCGTAATATTGGAAAAATATTTAAATAATTAAAAATTTTAAGGTGCATTGCAAATATATTATATTAACCTTTTAAATATTTTTATATATATAATTTAATATCTGAAAAACTCAGATGTACCTTTGATATCTTTGAGCAACACTTATCAACCATTCAATCTTTATAGCGTATTCTATATCGAAAACCCTCACACATGTAGCCGCTTAATTCCCCCTCTGCGTGCATTAGGGAGAAATTGCTTCCCATAACCGAACTCTTCGCTGCCCGCATTGTCGTAAAATTCTACAGCAACTTCTTCGAGCAGGTCTTGACATTTAATTCAGTTGCAGTTGGCTACCCGCTGAGATCTCTAGCGTGACCTCAATCTTAGCGACTTGTTTTGCATAATTTAATTTCTACAGCTCTGACTTTGGCTTTCTATGTCATTGAGTGACATATGAGCTCTTTAGATTTAATTGCTTGTTCTTTAGAGACAAGTATTTAATTGAGTTATTTAGCCAGACACACTTTGACTAGCTCTTTGATAGATCAGAAGATAGTCGCCAGCACTTAAGTATGTGTTTTTAGGTAATTACAATTAATTATTTGGCTCGTGTCGCTTTCGTTTTCCTCAATCTAAATGCGTTGCGTTTTCCTGGTAAAATGGGAAAGTTGCCGCGACTTGTTGAGCCCACCTTCAGCCTCGGCTTGATTGACAGCTTTCATTTAAAATCAAATCGACTAAAATATGCTGCAAGGCGCGCGCAATGCTTAATATACGTTTCAAAAATATAAAAAAGCAAAAGTATTTAAACAATTCAGCCGTTGTTTGAAAACAGTCAACAAAAGTTGTCGCCAGCTTTGCCTTTGGTGCGCTCCGACAGTTGCTACAGTTTTTCTTGCTGCAACTCAGCATGGATGTGGCATGGCTCAGTATGTTAGATAGTTAGCATTTGGTATGGACTTTCACGATTTCCGTGTACCTCAAGTTTGAGCAACAACAAAATAACAAACACAGTATACAGTGTTTTTTCTTGTAGATGTTTGAACAAGTTCACTTGAAGAAGATTAATCTTAGATATATTATTTTCTTAAGTGTTTGTGCATAAACAATTTAAACAGTTTAACAGTTTAACAGTTAAAACGAATATAAAGTAAATTAAAAAAGAAAAAATAATTCAAATTGCAACTAATTATATATTTAATATTTTAATTAAATAAGTAATAAGTAAGTAAGTTGCAATTTGAATTATTTTATATTTATTTTATTTTTTGTTGTTTGTTTATCATTTCAAATATCAGACATCTCGGCTCAAATAGCAGCACCTTGATCTAACACCTGAATCTGAGCTTTGGCAGGCCTTTAATTTGAACTTTTTAAGTAGTTTTTTTTTGTTTACACATACTTTTAATTATTTGGCCGACTGACCTAACATGACCATGTCAAGTGTGAATGCTATTCCACTAACATATATGTTTAAATGTAGCATATTATTTTATATTTTTGTATTTTCTATTGCATAATTACCGCAATTTGTAATCATCAATTCCCGTTATAAATCCCAATCTTATTATGGTAATCTCTGCTGTCATGCCATCAAATTACGTTTATTTCTTGGCCAATTGTACAAGTTTCGTGTTTATTGCTCTCGTCTTTAACAAAATTTGCCGGCCACTTACCGTTTATGGGCAACGTAAATTCTTTTGCTTCTCTATTTTGTTTATCTTTCAGTGTATTTGCTTATTTAACTGTGAACCGCTATTTGCCACAATTCCAATTTATTTATTTGTTGCCTATTTACCGCAGCAATTTTTATTTAATTTTAGCTCCGCTTCATACCAACAAATCTCCCAATATAACCGTACGCTGTTCCACTTACCGAAAAAAAGTGAATAAAAAAATAGTAGAATTAAACAGCCACAGACATTTGGATTCTTTGGTCTTAACACGCTTCAATTGAAATCAGTCGAACAGCACAAAAAAAAAAAAACAACTTCAAATCGGTCAGCATAACAAACCCCATGTAATTGTTTTTAATGACCAGCTATTTGTCTGTCTCTCTCTCTTTCTTTCTGTGTGTCTCTACTCCCACTTTATGTGTGTGTGTGTGTGTGTGTGTGTGTGCGAGTGTGTCACCCTGGCCGTCAAACAGTTGAAGTTTCTCTATAAGCAATTTAAGCCACGTAACTTGCAATGGCTTCTAAAAAATTCCTTTGCTCTTGGACTGGGTGCAGCCACAGCTGGACAAGGTTAGCCGGTTTCTTACTTCTTCTCGTAAGCTCAATTCTTTGTCATGCAAGTGTCTCTGTAATCGTTTTTTTTTTTTTTTGTTTTTTGCATTAAGTTGACTGCCTTATTGAATTGTGCCACATACTTGAAATGCTTGCCAGGAAGTTTTGTAAGCCATTCGCTATGCAAATTTGCCGCGTGACTTGATGTTGTATTTTGCCCCACATAAAGGCAACTTTAAAGTCCCATATGTGTATGCAACTGCATTTATTAGCCGTGCTCTAATTGCCAAAGCAGCAGCAGCAGCAGCTGCTGAAAGCACCCAGAGCCAAACATCTCTGCGCCTGCTGAGCATTGTCTATATAATTTCAGGCTCAACACTCAGCGAACCTGCGCGAAATCGGCGCTCTCTGACGAAATCTGGTGAACACAATACAAATTAATAATGTGAGAATTTCTTACGTAAAGTTATACACATATATATATACCCATATCTATATCTATACATATCTGGGAGCGCCATATACTCTTGAGACATGCATTTTTAACAAGAAATTACAAGTTTTTGCTGCACTTTATCAAACTAAAATTATGCAAAGAGCTCTTAAAAGCTACAACTGAGACACTTGCACTAGATTCTGAAATGCTTAAGCTGTGTGAAAATTGCTTAAATTGGCTTTGCTATTAAGCTAGTTATCAAAACAATCGAATGGCCTTGCAAAACTAGCTTAAGTTACTGAGAAAATTACTTTTAAAACCCTTCAAAAAGAAACTCGGTTTTAGCGGAAAAAAACCTACCATATCCAAAACAGAAGCTTAGGTACTATAAAATAAATATCACTACTAATTATTGAGTTTTAACCAACTTATATTAAGATGAGAATTATTTTTTCATTAAAATTTATACTAATTTATTACAGTTGTAAACCAAAAGCTTAAATACAAATACAAATTGAAACGAATATAATTTAGCCACATTAATAACGATAATTTGAATATTTTAATCAATTAAATAATTAAATTAAAGTTTCAAAAATGTTTGGTTAAAAATCATACATTTAAATAAAAATTCTTTATTAAACAAATCACTCTGATTTTAAACGGAATTAAAAGTTCACAAAATGAATATACAATCAAGTACTTGGCCTTTATACCATTGACCAACTGTAAGTTACAAAAGTAATTCAAAATTACTCCATTTATTTTATTCTGTGCTGTTAACCCAAATAATTTTTTAGTGTCCATCTGTCCTATTTAGGTAATTTGGAAATTCACTTTGGCAATTTAATTACCAGCATAGTTTTTCATGTTTTTCATTTGTATTTTGTTGCTTGTTCTTTTCTGTTGTTTTGCCGAAACAAGAAAGTGAAAATCAGTTTCACAAGTGCAATAAATCTTCTTGTGCCCCTTTCATTAGCCTCATTTTTTATGCATTTCGTTGGCCCGCGAATTTTATCTTTACCATACAATCTTCAAAAGCAATGAAGAAATATCTTCATTGCGTAGAAAGCGGAATTCAAGAACATATCGTGTAATTCTAGCTGTTTTATTCGGTTTTTGCTGCGGATTACCTGTTAATACAAATGCCGTAGACTTGAGTTAACTGCCTGCCAAACGTTCATTAAACTTTAGCTCTAACGTGAAGTTCATTTAACTTTTCACACACTGTTCATCTTTATTTAGCTCTCTTTCTGTCGCTTATCCACTGTTTAAATTGCTTTGCCCCTCGCACAGTTCACACAGAAGTCAGTCAACTAGAAAAGTGTTGACTTCCATAAGCCACCAACAAATTTGTTTAAGCACACGCGCATTTTACGCTCCATGATTCGCTAAATGTTGAAATTTGAAAATCATAAATAATATCACCCTGGCAGGCATATGTGTTATAAGACCGTCGCTTATCAAAGTGTCATATATCACTTGGATTGTGCGTGCCGACCCAGAAACATGTTCAAAATGCTGCATTTATCAAAAAGCAGCACACGAAAAGAACTTGATTTAATTAGCTTTTGAGAGCTCCGATGCTCTTGGTATTTGCGCAAGCGTGTCCAAAAATTGTGGATGTAAGAAGTCGTCTCGTAGTTGGTTTTTTTTTTTTTTGTTCTATTTATTTATTTATTTCTTATTTTTCTAGTTCTTGCTGCTGCCTACTTATGCGTTGTTTGCTTTGCCCGGCTGTCTATTTATCAATTTGAGGCATTTACAGTTAGACGTGATGCTTGAGTGACGGATTATAAAGACAAACTTTGGTGCGGCCTTAAAATTGTTCATGATTTAAAGCTGCGTTTAGTTTACTTAAAATTTAATGGAGTCGATTTGTTTTTTTTTTACTTGAAATTCATTAAGACTAAGGAACTATAAATGGTGGAATATTTGAAACTTTAAGCCAACATCAAAGAAGCCATTATGCATAGTAAAAGGAACGAAACTTCAAAGCAACTACTTCTTTATAATTTTATTGATTATACAATTACTTTAATTCGGGTATTATTTAAAACTTTTAATCTGTTAATTATATAACAAAATAGTAAAAACGTTTACCTTTAAAAAATTAATACTCAAAAACCTATATTATTATTAAAAGAAAAAAAAAATGTTTCATTCAAATTAACTTCTCCAACAACAAATAAATACTGCATCTATTGTAATTACTAAAACGCCCATATCTTGGTTTTATAGTCCACACCAAAGGCATCAATAAAGTTAATGCTTAAGCTGAATAACAGCATAACAACAAATGCATTAACCGCCAACAGCGTGGCCTATTTTTTGCACAACTGCACCTAAAACTAGTCACACACACACACACACACATACACCTGTATCAACCTGCCTTGCATATGAATCAAAAAAACACAACCAACGTAACATGAAAATATCAAAAGACTTAGGCAACGAACTTGTTTTGGTCTCTGTGCAGTTGGCTGCTCCGTTGGCAGGTGTACGTGTGTGTGTGCATATAAAAGTGTTAATAAGCACAGCAACTGCAGCTAGTTAATACGAAGCAGCTACAGCTATTCCAACCACAACAACAACAACTAAAAAACAGTGGCATGCTAGGCAGACTGGGACCGGGAGCAGAAAACTGGAGACGGAGGAACAGTAGCTGGCGAACCGATCGCCAAGTTAGTCAGTCAGTCAGGCAAACTTGGCTTGGCATTAAACAACCGTTAAGAAATCTTGTTTCGAAGCGCGTTAACGTCTTTTTTTTTCTACGCTCGAAACTTGTCTCGCCTCATATATGAGGCCCAGTCTTAGTCTTGTCGATGGCGTACAATGGAGTACTCATACTTGGTAACGAGTATCTACACAAAATACGTATATAGACTCTTTGTCAGAGCTGTTCTTGCGCTGTAGCTTTGTGCTGTCATAGGCACATGGCGGGGCATTCTTGGCACTATCGCCCAGTGGGACACACAACAACAACCAGTTTGGCATATGTAATAACCGTTATCGTTGCCGCTGCCTGTTGTAGGTGGCCATCGAGTGAAAGGCCCCAAGTGTGTTGACTGCATTACTGGCCATTAAATGATTGATTAGCTACTCTAGCATTTCCGTCAGCTCCACTTCTTTTTCAATTTTTCGTTTGTTCTGGCCAAAATGTAGCAGATTTCAGCCAATCAACCCGGTTTGGCTGGTTTGCAACTTTTGTGTAGATTTGTCATTAACGATAAAGCCGCACTAGCATTTTAATGGCTAAACTGTGCGTTATATTTATGAAAGCAGCTTAGTATTGTGGCTTAATGATAGCCAAACAGGCAGTTAAAGAATCACGTCTACAGCAGATGGAATGATTTTCTATCCTAGGGCGTAGCACAGCTTACCAACAATGATTATTAGCTTTTGAAGCTGCGGAATTCAAGGCTTGTGTTCACTGTAAACAGAGAATGATCAACGATTTTATTTTTTTTTTAGTTCTTATTCAACAGCATAGAAAAACTGAATATCATTATTTCTTTCACTCATTTTCAACAATACTTAATTTGCCTGTAAACAGAACAAAACTCTTATTTATGTATGTAATTATTAAAGGAAACAAGTGTTCAAGTTTTGTAATAACACAACAAGAAGTCTGACTTAATGAGTTTAATGGATAAAAGATGATGTTGTATAAATAAAGTTTGCTTCAATGGATTGTTCGAGCAGTTCAAAGAGAGTTACAGTAGTTGCAATAAACAACAAAATTTATTCCAGTGTATTTTTTCATATATAATTATGATTCCAATTCCAATTTGAGTAATAATTAATTTTAATTCTATAAGCTTTGTACATGAATAAAACTTGTTATCTCTTTTTTATCCAAGTCAACAAGAAATGAAAATTTTAAAAAAATTGCTAAAAATAAATGCTTGACTTTATAAAATGTTTTAAGAACATTTAAACATACAAGCAAATATATAATTAGAAGTTAGTTGAAAACTCAAAGTATTGGCGATTTAATTACAGTTTAACGCATACTTTAACTTTGGCTAAATGCTCGGCGTAAACACGCACACACACACACATACACACACACGTGCAAAAAGCAAATTAAGGCGACGGAAATCAAAGGCAATTTGCCCGGCCCATTGGCAAAAGTCAATTCAACATCCGTTTTGCCCATATATATTCCCTATACAATACATAAACAATATATATGTATATATATGTATATTTATAAATGTACATCTATATAATTACAATTATCTTCGCTTTGATTTATGCGCAAGTTTTTGGCCACACCTGCAGCGGCCACGCACGTGTCTTTTGGAATTGTTTAAGTGCAGCTGAAATTGGTATTTCAAGTTGAATGCGAAACTTACCATTTGGACACGAAAACGCCTCGTCCGCCGTGGTTGTGTGGATCAGCAGCACCACCAGCGGCAACGACAGCAAAGCGGCCAGCCAATGTGAATTGGCTGCCGTCGGTTTGGTCATGTTGTCGATTTAATGCCAATTAAAGTTGAATGAGGCAGCCTGCAAGCAAAATAAGAGAAAAAATGTGGTTCAATTTTATGCTTTTTGCTAATACTCGAAATAGAAATAAATTTTTATTAAAAGTAAAATAAAACAACAAAGACTACACATACAAATAATAATAACACAAAAGCCGTATCCGAAAAAAATAACAAATTTGTTAAAACCGGCTCATTTATTCACACCCCAAAAAGAATCGAATTTGCCATTGTCCGGGTTTTTTTTAGACTTTTTTATAAATGGCCGATTTGGCATTTTATTCACATTTGCAGTTTCGAGCGCAGCACGTGTTTTGTGGCTTGAAGATTTAGTGAATGCGGTTTAGAAAGTTTCTTGCTACAAACCGCATCATTCAACCCAGTCAAGATTTGCATATATTTCAATGACTGACTAATGCCGAGGTCGCCGTCATGCAATAAATTCAACTAATGGGAGGTTAATATGTTGTGGTCGCGTGAAAAGTGGATTGGGCTATGAGAGCTTAAAATGGACAACAAAACAAATATGTCAAATACGTTTAAACAACCAATGAAAACAAAGTACACATATATATCTATATAAAATCAGACAAATGCGAAATTAACACATATGGCGGTTCTAATTAAGTGCTTTTTTGATTAATTAGTTATTTAATAATTTTAAAAGGAATATATTTATTATATAATATTTAATATTAATACTAATTAAATATTCTGTAACGATTCCTATTCCTCCAAATATATAAGACTCTAACCTAATTTAATTTTTTTCTTGAATAATTTTATCTGCTAAAAACCACTTTCAGTAGTTTAACTTTCAAACATTTTAGACGTCAACTCCCATTACCTTTTCTTATATTGTTGTGAACTCAAAAAAGCTTAAGCGCATTTGACTTCATACCTCTTACAATCATTTTCATATATCTCCCTCTTCCACAGTTCGCATATAAAGTTTAAGGCTCTTTGCATTGTTGTCATAAGTCCCAAGTGCTTGTCTGTCTGAACTTTGTAGTTCATTTTTGTCTCATTGTTGAATGCCCAGACAGAGAGTGTGTGTATTTGTGTGTGCCTTTTCATTCATTTGCTATGCAAAATAAGTCATACAGTCTAGCGTTTGTGTTGCTCTGAAACCCGAGATCGAGGCGCAAGGTTGCCGTTATTGTCAAGTAATTATAACTAACACATTACGCATATTTGTTGCTTCTTATTAACACTCGCTCGACGCTGAGCTTGTTTTTGGGTGCTAGCCCATGTTTAGAGAAAAGTTTTTTTCACAAAACAGAAACAATATTTCTTCTGGGTCTATATAATAATGTATTATCAAACTATTTTTGAAATTAATATAAAGTTATCACTTTTTAAACTTATTAAAACCTGTTTTTAAATTCATAAAATATACTAGTCATTTTTTCGCTTACATGCCGGCCAAATCCAGTTTGTTGCCTAAGTCTTTCGTTATGCTGTTTGCTTTGCTTTGCTTACAATGACTTTTTTGTTGCAGTTGTAAAACCTGACGTATCTGATACTCCCTAGACCAGCCCATTACCAACTTCCGCAAACAAAATCTACACACACACACTCGCTCACTTAGCCGCTGGCGAATCTGAAATCTCAGCTTAAAATTTAGTCAAACGCGAAGGTTGTACAGCTTGGCACCTTGCACATGTTTCACTTGCGGATAGAGCGAGAGATATTTACACTCACACATAGCCGACAACAACACTTATTAGATAACTTTGATTAATGCATGCGAAAGACTGAAACATAAGCCAAGTGCCGTACAAAGCGGCTTACGGTGTCGGTGGCGTCGGCGGATTTTATTGAAAGGCAAATTAATTTGCAAGTAAGCTCAGCAAAGTCCACACGCACCCCACGACACCAACCAAGATCCAACAGCTTTCAACGTTAATTAACAACAACCAAAAAAAAATTGTAAGTTTTTCCCGTACTTGCAGCTTAAATAATATAAGCAAAAGGGCGGCGGCCGTTTCTTAATTGCCTGAATTATGCAATGCGCATAATTCGCCTTCTTTTATGCATTTTCTCGCGCGCATTTATTTTAATAATTGAATATATTATTTAATTAAACTGCACGGTATACATGTACTTCCAATTTCAAATAAACTTAAGCTAGTCAAAAGTATTAAAGCTGATGACCCGAAAATTGAAAATATTACACAATTGTTTAGCTTAATAACGTCAAATATGCCAACTATAATTTTCTTGATATTTTTTATCAACAGAAATTCTTAAATATTCTTTACATTTAAAAAAAAATATATTTCAATATTTCTTTTTTACACATATATTAATACTCCGCTTAACCCGAGCGCCCTTAAGTTATAAGACATAGAAATAATTGAAAATCTTTTTTCGCCATACTGCAGCTGTGTAGCCACCCAAACCACATTTTTGTGTGCCGCCAGCCGGCAGCTGTTGTCATTGTTGTTGCAATTAGCGGGCTATGCGGTTTGGCCCAGAAAGCAACTTGCTGCCAAACATTTGCAGCCAGCAAACTGGCTACATATGCAACGTAGTTGTCGCTTCAGTCATCTATGTTGTTTGTTATTTTTTTAGCTGAGCACAACACAAATATTTGTGTGTGTGTGTGTGTGGGTGTGTGTGTGATGGCTGCCATTGTTTGGTCTGCGGAAAGGCGCCAAAAATTGTCGACCACGCCACATGTTTGTTTAAAAACGACATGTATTTGTATTTACTTTGTGGCTTAATGAACCATAGACAGAGTCAATTTGGGGGCGTGGGCCGATTGGGCATGGCCAAAAACAACATAGTCATTAGCTAAGCTGAGCATTTGTGAATAAACAGAGATTTTTCAACATTGACATTAATTTGTGTTGAGTCAAAGTCACAGATTCTTAGCTAGCGAAAAAGTGTGAATTGTATTTTTATAAAATAAGACTTTTAAAAAAAAAAAGTTAAAGCATTTTATTATTAAATTATTATGTTTAGTTATTAATAACTAGAAGTTCTGAATGATCTACAAATTTCTATTAATTCTCCCTTATTATATTTTCAACAGCCAAAACGAACTGTAAACTGTGCTAACTGTGCTTAACGGTAATTTCCGTTCATTTAATTCAATTTCTATGACTAATTGAATTACTTTATTTTGTGCCCCGAACTCTTGAGACATTCAACTCCCCTCTGGCCATGCAATTAGCAATCAGTTAGAAGTCAACACCCCGGCAAATATTTTGCTTATATAATCACAGCTAATGAACGAATCCCGCAAGCACGAACTGAACCAAAGCACGAACTAAGCCAAAAGGCAATTTAAAAGCCAAAAAATATCTGTCTGTCAAATTTTAGTTAGACGATCGCATCATCCAAAACTCTGACTGCATTTTCAAAGCGCTTACCAAACTGCAATATTCAATATGCAATATGCAAATTTCCGCTGTCGTATGCATACAAAATAAATAAATAACAAATAGGTAAATGCGTATTTAGCATGCTAATAAAGTGGCAGGCGAGAGTGAAAGGTTCGAATGTTTATAGCCTTATTAGCTCCAGCTTTGATTATGTATCTATATGGTTGATTATGCGCCAATGTTTAAATACATTTTGCAATGTTCAGCAAATTTACATGAAAATGGGCGCCACGGGAAATTGTAGGCAAATTATTCAATGTTTGTTGTAGTTTTCGTAAGCAGCGTGCATGACACCTTTTCGGAGCTATTAATAATGGCTTTTTGATCAATGGGCGAAAGAAAGAGATAATAGAAAGATGGTTATCACAATGCATTGCGACAGGTTTGGTTTGATAACAACCGTTTAGGGGTCACGATATATTTAAAAATTAACAAAAAAAAAACTAACAAAACTGCATTGTTTTTGCAGCTGTTCTTTTTTACTTTTCCAAACATAAGACTGAGGCAACGAACTTGACAGCCATAAATCAAAGAACGTGCAGAACACTCAAAAACAACAAAAACCAATCAACAGAGAACACAACACACAGACTTGATTGCGGGCAACGTAACGAATAAAACCTTTTTACCGTCTGTAAAGTTGTTTCGCAATTTCAAGAGAAGCGGAAAACGCCAAAAACCTATGGAGCGTCAATCAAAACTTAAATTTTCAGGCATATGCAAAGCGATCGAAATGAAAACCCAAACACAAACACAAGCACAAAGAAAACGAAAACCATACGAAATATCAGCATCAGTTGGAGCCCTGTGGCCAAAACCGGTCGTGGTTTTTATAGGGTAAGCGGGGCCTCCATTATTGATGACACCTTCGACATTTAAGCGCTGCACACAAAATGTTGACGCTGACTAAATGCGGCTGGCTGGCTGGCAAACATACAGTAGGCAGACAAATGGTAAAAGTCAACTGGTAAATAATTTTTTGAATTTTTTTTTTTGTCTGCAGCAACTGCAGCAGCGCCATCTGCCGGGTTGCCATTTATGGGCCCGCATTTAGTTTTCCATTTCACATTGGCAATTGGCTCGTGTATTTACCAGTTTTTCATTCAAACTGCAAAACTGAACTTTCACTCGGAACACTTGGCGCTTGGTCAGCCGATATTGGCCACACAGCTTGAAGTTTGTGCGGACTGGGCCAAACTCGTTTCGGCCAGCGTATGCTGTTGCCCGCCCAACTAATGGCCAAAGCTTATTTAGTTTCAGTTTTTATGATCTTACAACCACTGTGTAAATCAAATCGCTTGAAGGTCAATTGGTTTTATGGCAGCGACCGTTTCAAAATTGGGTTTGTCGGGCTTGTCAGATTGCAAAAAGAGCAGGTGAGCGAAAGACACTCGAATAGCGGTCAGCGATCGATTAAAATTATTGATTTAAAATTATTGTGGTTAACAATTTCATAAATACTTTTGAAATCTACGAATTTAAGCTTTCACACAAATGGATGATTTGTTCTAAAAAAAATTATTCTTCGATTTTGTCTAAAATAGTTTTATTAATTATTATAATAAATTTTAAATAAAAATAATTATAAAATTAATAATCCAAGCAAACTTTTATTATTATACTCCAATAATTACACTCCAAATAATTTAAAATGTTAGGAGTATAAAGTAGTCAACTTGCTATTCCTGTTTCAGATCTTGCAATATAATGTGTGCTTTATATGAGAACGACATCAGTGAGGGAACTACAAAATTTAAGCAGCAAAAATTCACTTTTAGTGTGGTTTTGTGGGTCAATTCAAAAATATGTATTTCACTAAAATTAAAGATATTTTCGGGAAATCAATTAACACTGGTAACGAATTTTTACATTTTGCAAAATGAAAATGGTTACATTTATTGTATGCTAATTGATATAAAAATGTTGTACCCAAAAATATTACTTTTGTAAAAACAAAAATTCGATATTTTTAAAAAAAAACTGAAATCAGACTCCCTCTCATTTAATATTAACTTTGGTTCCGTTATGAACTCTTAGCAGACTGAATGAAGGCAGGGCAGCAAATCGAACCGTTTCCAGAAAATGTTCTACAATCGAAACCAGATTTATATGTAAATTTCTTCTTCTTGCCTTTGTTGTTGTTATTGCTGCTGATCACAGCGTGATTTCATTTCTGTTAGCGAGTTCAGCTGTTGTGTCTCTTTACCTCTGTGTGTGTGTTATTGATCTTTTGCCTTAGCACAAATTTGTGTGTTTAATTTCGGCCGCAGGTAGCAGCAGCATCGCTTGGAGCAACATTGCCGGCTGCCTACCGGCCGCGGTCCAACTTGCCACCACTGACAGCTTGAGAAAACCAGCTGGGCAGCCCCATTGAACTAGTTTCGGTTTGTGGCATGTAGCATTTTGAATGTTTGGTATTTGGGTTGCCATAAATAATGTAGCAAAAGCTGCAGTCTCTACTTTATTGATGCTGCTCAAAGCTGCGGCTGTTGTAAAAGAGAGCACAGCTAAAAGGGTCTAATAAGCTGTGAAGGTTGCGGTGTGCGCATACAATTTGTGGTCAGTGTGGGCTGGTAATTACAGCTACAGTTCGACCAGAGGTTAATTGTATCGAAAAAAATTATCTTTATGATTATGTTTGGCTTTCCTCAAAGTGGTTTATCATTGATAAATTTGAGAGAGATTCGATTGTTAATTTCTAGATAGCCAAATAGAGTTTAAATAAAATATTTACCAGCCAATTCACTTTTCACTCCGTGTTTAACTTATGGCTAAATTGCCACCGACGCTGCAGCAGCAACTAACTGCAAGTATGTTTATCTTAAAGAAAACAACATTAATATTTGTTTTTTTTCATGTGCAAGCTGACGAAAGCTGAGCAGAGCACACATTCACACACACACACACACACACACTTATGATCAAATGATTTCTACTGTCCGAACGCTTTCACAATGCAATGGCAGCAAGGAGACATAGACGGACATTACGGGACGGGGCGTAGTCTGGGTGCGCAATTAATGTTTAACTTGTAAATAGACAAGAAAAAGTTTTGCTTTGCAATCTGTTTGCATTACATTACATGAAAAGTGAAGTGAAAAACTTGCTCATAACCAAAAAAAATAAATAAACATAATAACGAAATTGTAAGAAGCAAATGAAAACAACAACCAGAGTTGGCAAAAGCGAATCAAGAAATGCTAAAAATATGCAATGGGCCGCACCTATGCACACACACAAAAACGCACGCACACACCCGCACATGGTGAAGTCAGTGAGGCAAACGCAGCTGTGATATCATGCACATACATATTTTAATGTATGTATGTATATAGTAGCTATCATGAACAGGCCAACAAGGCATCGGCATCGGCATCAGTAACAGTTTTTAGTGACTTTTTGAAATTCAAGACGCAGCGCCGCACTCCAAACTCAAAGATGGCCCGAGAATGCAGCGAAAAGACACACAACGCAAACAGGTTAAAGCCAAGTTGAAAATAAATATGCAAGCAGACAAGTCAAGAGTCAAGCCAAGAGCTGAGGGAGTATATTAGTGTGTGTGTGTGTTGTTTGTGGTGTGAAGCAGTCATGTGAATTTTATTACTTTTTTTTGCTAAAGCATTTGCTTGAAATTTCGGCTGCGTTCGCTGAAAGTGAGCGTTGTCTGAGGAATGCACAAGTTTGTGGCCTAAGTCTTTTGTATGCTAGTTAGGTTTAGGGGAGAGGGAGAAAGGGAAACTAGAGGTGCACGCATAAGAGGATTTGAAAATTTATGAAAGCGAATATGCTAAAACATTTATTAAAATTATTTTCAAATTAATTTTAGTTTGATTTTTAAAATGTATAAATAAAAAAATGTTCTTTCTTTTTTTCACTTTCTGTAAATTATATTCTAGCAAAGGCAAGATGTAATAAAAAAACTTAAATTTTTTAACTCTTTAAAAACTATTTTAAAAAAAATGCAAATTATATATTTTAGTATTTGATATAATTTTTTACTTTTTCAATAGAAAAAACAATAGAAATACTTTTACTATACTTGCGAGTATCGTATTACAACGTGCTTAATCACTTTTTAACAATTGTCGGCAATGACAGCGCCAAAACGTTTTGATGGACGCTCCACAGATCCACTTTCTTGTGGCATTATGTGCACGTACCGCACAATTCTCACAATTAAAACTAAAAAAAAAAATTTATGAAAACAACGAAAGAAAGAGAAAAATTTTTCGTGTCAATTGTAACTAATCGACGGCGGCGCCGTGAAAGCGCCCACCAGCACAGATGCGCTGAAGTCTACGGCTCGGAAAACTTATGAAACTTACTCGTGCATAGTATTGTCAACTGTTTTTCAAGATGATTAAGCGCCTTTTTTATTTCACTCGCACAAAAGACATTAAAGAGCGCCATTAATTCGGTCTTAGAATAGGCTTCAAATTGTAAACACTTTCACTGTCATAAAACGGAAGCGGAGGCTGGGAATTTGAATTGTTTGGAAAAAGTTGTCGATTAGAAAATGAAGCTGATTGAAATCCAAATTATTGGCAAGCAACGTATAATTATTTAATGATTGCCGCAGACATGAAATTCTGGTAAAGCATAACATATATAGCTTGCATGTTTGCTTTAAACAAAAGACTTAAGACACGAACCTGAACATTTTTAGATTTAAACAGATATCCTCTTTAATCATTTCCCTTAATCAGTGAGTCAGTCAGCCACGCCCCTTACTTTGTAGCTAACTGACACTTGATGTATTGTGAGCAGTTTGTCAAATTTTGAGCAACCAGCGGCTGATTTAAAGGCCAAAGGTTTTCATCTTCAATAGCAATCAGAATGTGTCTGGTTTCGTCCTCTTTTCAACTGACTTCTTGCACCTTAAGACAGGTAAACAGATCCCTAAGGTATTTTCCATTGTGTGTGCTACTATTTTATTACCTACAGATGACTTGGGATTTGTGAATTGAATTTGATTTCTTTTAGGGTTGCTCGAGGTCTATCTGCCGCCGTCTGGGCGTCAGCTGCTATTTATAGAAGGTACAAAATAATAGTTGGCTTATATCAAGGCACTCAAATGGTGACTGTTTTGTGTTTTTGTTTTCATTAAGATTAGATTAAAATTCTAGGAATGATTTTAAACTGAAAGAATGTGCATTAGATCATTCAATAATGGAGCTTGTGTCAAGCAATCAATAGATGAATTCAAGCGAAAAACTAATTTAAATTAAATTTGAACAAATTTTAGATTAGGTCACTGATCAAATCGAAGGGGAAAGTAATGATTATCAGCTTTGTGATACAACATTATATGAGATACACTTGTCTTTTGGCAGCTTCTAAACTTCCGTTTCATTCGCATGCCAATATACAAATTATGACTAATCATTGAAACCTAGCTTGTAAAACACACGCTAAAACAGGTAACACAGGTTTTATTTTTTTTGTTTTGTATAACCGCAGCACACAAATTTCATGTATCTAAATGATTAAGCAGAACTCATCTTAATAAAACTTCATACTAAAGAAATCATGGCACACAAATTTTTAGCGAACAAAACAAGTTTATTTCGTAGCTGTGAATTCCTATGAACTGACAAAATAAAAATGCTTGCCAAAAAGTATTTTCTGTTTATAAAGCTCGCCAGCTAACACGTCATTTGTTCTGCATTTCACTTCAAGTTAGTGAAATTTTCTACAAGCTAACCAAAAAAAACACATAAAAAAGAACAACAACACCAACAACAACAAAATAACAAGACTACACAGTATTTTGTTATTGTTTTCTGTTGGTGTTAAGCAACAACAGGCGGGGAGTGCGTCTCAGAAAAAAAAATTGAGGTTAACTCTTTGTGCCGTAGCGCTCTCGCTTTTTGACTCTCCACTTGGAAGTTGACTTGGCCTTTATTGAATAAATGTGACAAACGAATGCGAGACTGACGATCTGACATACTGACAAGCTGACAAGCTGACAAACGCACTTACCAACAAGCCGGCTGAAGCAGACAGACGGCGCTTTTGTTTTGCTTTATAGAAAGTAAAAGAAATTGTTCTTTGATGTTGATTGCTGCTGTGCTACTTATACGGCCATCTCTTGGCATCTCTTAACTGCTGCCTAGTTGGTCATCTAGTCTTCTCTTTCTGATCGATCAATCAATTACTCAAACACAATCAAACTGGCACTTAGTAAACAATCAATTTGATTGCTAGTCGTCGTTTGGCAAAATGAAAGCGTGCCATTTGTGTAAAGCCATTGCTTATCGATAATCGATTAATAATCACATTTTTGCGCAATGAGTACACCAGTCAACAAAGTCAAAGGCGTGACATAAAATGTGATCTTTGATTCAGCTGGGCCAATAAATTGTGCTCGAGCTTGTTGCATGATGTCAGCATGAGTTGAACTTCCCAAAGAAAAGACAACAACAGCGGGTTCCTACCAATTACGATAAATATCATAACTTCATTCAGCTAAAATTAAGAATTTATGTATCAATCAAAAATATATGTTTCACAATAAAATAATATTAGTTTTATAAGAAATCTTGGCACAACAATTTATTGAGAATTTACAGTATAAATATTTGTTTTTGGAGTTTTAATTTAGTTTTAAAGTTTGCTAAAACAACAATGAAATATAATGTCATGCCATATAGATTTTTTTTAAAGAATTAAGAATTATAGCCCATTCTTGAAACTTATATTGTCTATAACAGATCTGACATAAAAGCTTATGTCGACGCTCTTAATGGAGAACCCAGCCTAATCTGATTTTTAGATAATTAAATAAATAGTTTTGTTATTTATAACAATCAGAAATATAGCTATACAAAAAATTGCCAAAATCTCAAAAAAAAAAAAAAACTTTAACAAATGGCGAACACTTTTGTTCAAGCCGGATTGGCAACTCATTTATCGCAATATTTCCTTCCACCTATTCCCTTTAAAAAAATATAAATTTTTTAATATGCAACTCACCTCGTTTATATACAGTCTAATATACACGATATGTATAAGTTCGTTTATATATTGCAATCTGCCTTTTAATAATCCAATTTATGTGGCATGTCAGCTGGTTATCCTTGAAGTTTCCCGTTTCGTATGCAACACAGTCAACAACTGTGCTCTCTTTAAAGCTGAGTATTTGTTGTTGTTTCCTCTTACGATTTTTATGGCAACTTTAAGTTAACTTTTTATTTATTGTATTAAATTTACTTTTCGTAGAGTTTAATGCGCAAGGCCAACGCTGTTGCACTATAGAGAGATAGTTGAGTTGAGTTGAGTTAAGATGGTTTAATTTCAGTTGAAAGGCGTTACTAAGTTTAACGAAACAAGAAACATTTCAGAACGCGACACAAAAATATAATTTATGAAACGAACATGTTTATGCAGTGTTTTCTAATAATTTAATGGCTTGAGCTGTGGACTTATTAATTATGCATGCAGAGGCAACCGGCAAAGAATTCTCTGCCACTCCAAAGCCGCTTGTTGAGGCTAAGCACGTTTTGAAATTGGAAACACTTTTGTAAAAGAAATCTAAGAAAAATATTTATGTTAATTAAGAGAAATATTGGTTGGAGCCAAGTTAGAAGCCAAAGTCACATTTTTGCTGGCTGAAAAAAATTCTAAAAACAATTTTTTACTTTGCCCAAACAAAAGACTTAAGCCACAAACTGGCGTACTTGTTGCACATGTTTGGCAATTTTTTGGCGTTCGTCTATGCAACAGCTGTAACCACAAACTGCAGTTTTGCAGCGTTTTTGTTTATATTTTTTAGTCTGTTTTTTTCCAATTTCTTTGGTCATTGCGCAAAGCACTTGTTGCCCAGTTGCTGCTCTTGTCATTGTTATTACTATTTCCCCGTTTTCCTTATGTGTGTGTGTCTGTGTGTGTGTAATTTCTACCTGGTTAATGGGAGCGTAAATGCGCAGCTGGCATGCGAAGTTGCTATGAATACGAATTGTACCCGCACGAATTCTAATGTCAGTTGAAGTAAAGTGCAAAAGGCACAGACAAGTTAATGGAGTGGTAAAAAACAAAAAGAACTAAGCAGCGGTTAGCTGTCTAACTTCAGTTCAGCTAACTTGCATGGATAAACTTGGACAAAAACAAATACCAATGGCTAAGAACAGCTAGATTGCTGTGGTTGTATACTATATTTTTTTTATTCATTCAGCATAGTGCACTAAATGCTTTTTTAGTTTTCTTTAAGTCCTATTTAAATATGTTTCTTTTATTTTATTTTATAATTTTGTTTTTATTTACTTCTTATGTTTTAAAACCCATTTACATTACAAAAACCATTACAATTTTTTAATTAAAAATCATGGAAAAAGTTTTTTAAAAAACAAAAGGTTATCATTAATTTTAGTTATAAAGTTTGCCATTCATTTTTTACACTTAACAATGCAATAGCCGTTTTTAATTAATTATTTATACATATATCGAATGGTTTTAAATATTTATAAACAGTTTAGCAGCATTCCAAAATTTCCCTTAAAATCCATTGTTTGCATTAAGGGCCAGTTTTTCGCATAGGCGCACGCGCGTTAAAGCTTCACACAAAAATTCTTTAGCACACACACACATACAACTGGACTTAATGCACAAACAATTGTAAAAAATCCAGTTTGGGTTGCTTATACACACACACACAGATACACAAGCACTGTCATTTATTATTTTAGAGTCTGATCGAAAACTCTGCGACGGAGCCAATCCGATTACTGTACCATGCCACACGAAGGCCAAACTCTGACTAAAACTTGTTCAAGAAATTCAATGCGGCTGCACCTGAAGTTTCTGTCCACACCGCAACCCACACACACACACGCACACACACATACGCAGGCAGACCACAAGACACGCCAGCAGAAAACGCAAAACGCAGGCCGAAAGAAGGTAGAGAGCCACAGAGCGGCCAATACATAGCTAGACATAGGTAGAAAACTTCGACGAAGAGATGAAAATAAAATAGCGCGACGTGCCCGTTTTACAGATTTTTTTTTCTGTTTCTGTTTCAGTCTTGTCTCTGGCGGCTTTTGTTGCCTGCTCGTTCGTTCGTTGGCTTACACAGTGCTAGACTTCTTAACGGCTTTCACACACACACACACACCCTCACAGACACTAAGAGGTAAGTACATACACTTAACCAATTCTCGTGACAGCCTCAACGTCCACAACGCGCCACAGTCGAAAACATACTGAAAGCTTTGCGGGGCTATCAGTTGCCGGCAAGCCCACAAAGCCTCAACGCCGTCGACTTGCGTTTAAATGGCGGCTTCGTTAGCCCGGCAAACTTGCGGCGAATTCAGCGTTCGTTACCTGATCACTTTATGGCCCCGGCCACGGCGTGAGCTTAGCCAAGACAGCGAGATTAGCTGCTAGTTCCTTGGAAAATCTCGCTAATTACGTTGCAATACGGACATGTGCCTTTTATGTTGGGTTTTTTTCTTCGTTGTTTCGCAGGCTGTTGTCAAATATTTACCAGTCTGGGCCTGGATTTGAGGCAGCACCATAAAACTGTGTGAGAATCCTGTACGTGCGAAATGGCAAACGGAAGCGGAATCTACTAATCCCATGCAGTTGTTGTCTCTTGTTGTTGTTGGCGACTTAACACAACGAAAGACTTAGGCAACGAACTTGCTCAAAGTGCTATGCTAAAAGCGCAAGCGAACAGGGTTAAAGGGGTTGTTCAACAAAACAGGAATAAGGGTAGCAAGCAGAAGTATACACACCACGAAGCCTCTGTTATTATCAAGGACTCTCCACTTGTTAATTGCTGTTGTAATGGTTTATTTTGTTATTTTCTGATAATAAACGTGAATCATCAAGGAAACAAGAAAATTGCGTAACCCAAATGCATTAACCCATTAGAGTTAGGTCAAATTATAGCTTGCATACAAAACCTTTGATTTATGTTTTATGCACTCCAATTTTATAACATTTTGTGACCGCAGAAATAATTGAAAGTAACTTTTATTACGTTAGCATTATTATTATTTTTATTATTGTTATTTTGAAAATATTTGGTATTTTGTAATTTGTGCCATGCGAGAAAATTTTGAAAAATAATTTTTTTTTTAAAATGCATTTATTTTAAATGTAGAATCGATTTTAAATAAAAATCATGACCAGAATGCTATCAAACATTGAAATCAATTCAATTTTGACAAATTTATGGGTACTTCATATATAAGACCTATGGGTCCGAGAGCTTTGCATGTCCCAATTTTTCTGAATTTTGGAATGATTTTTGACAAAAAATTTGATTTCCTCAGAATCATGTTAAATGTTGTATTTTATACTATTTGTGGCCTTCAGAATCGTTTAAAAATGCAAACTCGCAATTTTAAATTTAAAAATAAATTTCTTTAATGATTTTTCCTAAAATATAAATTTTTATACAAAATAATGAACATAATAATGATATATGAGTCCGAGCGCTTTAACTAACTTAAAACATGAGGGAGTTATAGGCATACCCGACTTTTAGGACAGGGGCGTTGGAGGGTGTTTAAGTTTGCGTGACCTGCCTCCCAGAGGGCGTGGCACAAAAATCTTAACACTTTGTAACTACAATTATACATCCACAATTTCAAGTCTCTAATTAAATAGATCATAGAGATGACGGACGCTGCAAAAACCCAGTATAGTAATTTTACTTTGTGAAGGAGTAAAATAATTTATTTATATCAAAATAAATGTAGGGCGGCCTGAATTCCAATAGAGAACAGTTTCTAGTTCAATGGTAACAATCCTTATATAACATTCAAAAATATATTTTAAAAGTAATTACACGAATTAAAAAGTAATTACACAATGAATTTAAATATTTGAGGATGTTATAGATATCATGTTAGATAGACGTAAATTAATGTTAATTATACAACCTAAATATACGAGTGCATATATTTGCCTACTCGGAAAGGCAAGTGACAAAGCCTTTTACGCTTCGCTAAATAGCCACACACGCAAACTGTGACAAGTGCAGGTCAACAGGGGTTTTTTGTCGTTGCTGCAAGTGTCAGAAATACAGTCAAAATGCATTAGGCTGAAGCGCTGGATTGGAGAGAGTTGCTCCAAAGACTCAGACAATTGGCCCGCTAAGGCGACAGTCGGCAAATATTGCAGAACAGAACGGAAGTGCCGTTTAAGGCAGGTTCAATGGTCGAAACCGTTACAGCAACAGACGCATGCCCAATGAGTTCTTGGCCCCGAGTGCGTGTGGCTTGAAATAATTATTTGTGTAGAGAAAGTTGTGGCATTTACGTATAAACTTGTCAAAGTAATTTCAAACAGAAAATTTTAAAACTTAAAACTACTCAAAAAAATAACAAAATTGATAAATGGATGTTGTAGCTACAGGCCAATAAACGGGCGGACCAATGAAATCAAACCACAGACCTAGCTTGATTACAAAACCATGTCGTGATAAGTTCTGTTTGTTGCGCGTTGGATTGATCGTTGTGCCTGGCTTTTTATTGGGCATGTTAATAGGAAAGTATATTGGAATTTTTTGCAAAAGTATCGAATTTGATGCCGAAGAAGTGGACGACTTTGACGATTGAAAGAAATTGGACATTGGTTTCAAAGGAAGATGTGGATTATTATGAGCAAAATAATATTGACTACCGACTTTTGCCATTTCAGAATATCTGAAATATTTACTCTGAACTGGCAAAAATAAACCGAACTTTTGTTTATAAATAAACTAAATAAATTTTACATTGATGAATTTACATTTTAAAATGGTCACAAGAAAGTTGTTTTCTTGCTTAGTGTGTAGCTTATATTTTACAGATAATACATTTATTATAAATTATTTATTTAATATAAACACGTATTGATATTTTGAGGATATTCCTTAAAAAATGATTTTCTATATTAAAGTAAAAAAATTTGCTTTATCACCTTATATAAATACGTTTGCATATATAGTTCTTCCAAAGAAGTTTCTGTCACATTCCTCTTCTCTCTAACAGACAATATTGAGATGCATTTAAATAAAACAGTGTTGCCCCATTCAAATAATATACGTCAAGCACCTTTGCAGTGCTGCAAAGCGTCGTTAGAGCAGGTTGAGTTGAGCGCGCGCAGCTTTTTAATTTTGAAAAGTTGAAAGCTTTTGGCTAAGCAAGCAAATTTTTTCTATGCTTTTACACAAATCAGATTTTATAACACATTGGCTTAGTAATCTTCACTAATTAGTATCGTAACATTTTATTAACTCTTTTTAATGTTTCCGCTGCTTTTGCTCTACAATCATACATATTTTGAAAACACATTGTTTCGAAAGAACAACAAGTTTATAATAAAAAAAATTGTTATTCTAAACAAAAACGAAAATCAATTGGTCCATTTAACGCAGTATATCTTAAAAACCTGTTATATTGGTTTGCACGTCATTAATATCGTCAAAGCCTACCGCAAAATTGGTTTCGTAGTGTTTTCCTACGGCAATAATTGATTAATTGGTTGGCAAAAAAAAAATAGCCGAACATGGCAGCCAAAGTGGAGTCGAGTTTTTTTTCTGCGAACTTTGTACGGCTTTTATTTTTGGGACGTGCTTAAGACTGTCATGATTAAAACGGTTTTCAAAAAAAAAAAACGCCCCAATGCGTGACTGCCTTAGCCGCTGGCCAGGTCAATAGATTAGGGCTTTAAAGTAGGCTAAGTAAATGCGTGTCTTTGGTTGATTTGATTTTGTTTTAAGTGAAACATGCCATCACAAATTGCATGTATTAAACATTTACCAATATGCATTGATTGGCGTTACCATAAATACAAGCAAATTAATCAGGTTTTGTCGGCCGACCCGAAGGTCGCCTTGACAACAATACATGTGCTCCTAAAAACCAGACACTAAAGAAAAGCAAAAGCTGCTGTGCCCAAAACTAAAAATAAGTAGAAAACAAAAAAAAATGCCAACTAATGCAGCGAATTGGGTAAAAGTGGCCGCCTGAATATTTGCGAAAAATAAAGTTATTACACAAATAAGACGTGTAAAATACAATAAAATGTCAGACACAAATATATGTCTTCAAAAAAATTATGTATACATATAACTATATATCATAATTAATTTAATAATACACGGCCTGTCTGCATATTATGTGAGCTAGCATAGATTATCCTTGAGCGTGCATACAGCGCATCCATTAGCACCGGAGCTAATAAAACAAATTAGCGTCCAATAAAAATGTAGTCATAGTTAATGCATATGCATGAAATGGGCTAACCAAAAATTTGACATTTGCCCTTAGATTTGGCCCCAGCGGTTAGCCCTGCGTTTGTCTTTTGATTAATTTCATAAAGTGTGTGTGCGAGTGTGTGTGCGAGTGTGTGTGTGTGCATATGCAAATGCGTTGGCGTGTCTGCTACCGCAGTTACAAGCGCCCTATTGACATTGCAAAACCTTCATTTGGCCACGCATATGACGACCCCAGCAGCTAACACAGAGAGAGAGAGAGGGCCAAGAGAGATCTTAATCTCACTTGGCCAACAACAGCAGCAGCCAGCCACTAGCCAAACAGTTAACCGTATTAAAACCTTTTTCGAGTGTGTCTTGAGTGTGTGGTCACATACATTTTTTTGTTGGGTATATAAACGCTGGCGCATCTGCTGCTGGCCATCATTCAGCGTCTGTCTTTTGGTCAAAAAGCGTCCGCTTCCCCAAATCCAACGAACTTTACAAGCGTTGCAACAACAATATCAACAACAATGGTGAGCACACGTACAAGTCCGTCCATCTGTCCGTCAAGATAGCAAGTGCTTCAATATTGACCTTAACTACAAATTTTTTTGCCTTTAACATTGGCCTGTCAATTAACTAGCCACACACCAACTTTAATCGCTCAGCTCCACGGATTTTGTTTTTAATCATTTTCTTGTTTGTGGCTTTGTTTCTTTCAGAAATTCTTCGTTTTGGCTGTGTGCGCCATTGCCGTCGTTTCGGCCGATGTCTCCCACCTGAATCTGGGCGGGGGCAACGGTTACTCCTACGATAGACCATCGCAGTCCTTCGACATTGACATCCGTTCGTCCGGAGGTGCATCCTACTCAGCGCCGGCTCCAGCTCCGGCTCCGGTCTACTCGGCACCTGGTCCATCCTACTCGGCTCCCGCCCCGGCACCTGAGTATCTGCCACCTGTGCAGGACATTCCCGCCCCAGCGCCCGCTCCAGTCTACTCTGCTCCTGCCCCAGCTCCAGTCTACTCTGCCCCCGCCCCAGCTCCAATCTACTCTGCACCTGCACCCGAGTACAGTGCTCCTGCTCCCTCTCGCCCTGCTCCTGAGTACCTGCCCCCTGTGCAGGACATTCCCGCTCCGGCACCAGCGCCAATTTACTCTGCTCCCGCTCCAGCGCCAGCTCCGGTCTACTCTGCCCCCGCCCCCGCTCCAATCTACTCAGCTCCTGCTCCCGAATACAGCGCTCCTGCTCCAATTCAGCCTGCTCCCGAGTACCTGCCCCCTGTGCAGGACATTCCCGCTCCAGCGCCCGCTCCAGTCTACTCTGCTCCAGCGCCCGCTCCAGTCTACTCTGCTCCTGCCCCTGCTCCAGTCTACTCGGCACCAGCTCCCGAATACAGCTCTCCAGCTATCTCCAATCCTGCACCTGAGTACCTGCCCCCTGTGCAGGAATATTCCGCGCCAGCTCCTGCTCCAGTTTACTCAGCACCCGCCCCCGCACCAGGTCCAGTTTACTCCGCCCCCGCACCAGGCCCATCCTACTCCGCCCCAGCTGGCGAGACCAACGGATACGAGTACAATGTGCCAGCCAAACGCTTCCGTTTCTAAGCGGTCATCATCATCTTAACCTCGGGAGCGCCGCTTGTTAAATTAACAAGTGGACTCCGCCTCTTTGTTGTTGATCATTTGTTGTTATTATGCAAAGTTTCTGTTGCGATTTTTAGCTAATAAATGTATATAAAAATTAAATTACCAAATACATAACCCTTTTAATTTGCGATGCTTTTTTATTTATGAATGGCATTGCGTGATCTCAGCGATCACAAAAATCGAGTGCCCAAAGAAATCCCCACGAAATTATGTAAATCAGTCGCTCTCACTTCGCCAATAATCACAATCGACAGACATATAATAATAACAATAATAATAAAAAAAATAATAACAATGAAACTTGTTTAAAGTGTGGCAGAAAATCAGTGTCAACGAAATAAGGGGAAGGAAGATATCAATACAAAGAGATTCGCACGTCTATGAATTCAAATTCAAACCATTCAAGATATTCATTGAATATCCACTTACCAATTTAAGTAATTGGGATTTTAATAAAGTTTGTGTGCTCTATCTGCAATTAATCAAATTAGTGAAAAGTCAAAAAATATTTGAAAGTAATAAAAGTGATTTGGTGAGTAAAATTATTTGAAAATAAAAAAAAAAAAAAATAAAAATAACAATAAAAATTAATTAAAGAAATATAAAAATTGCATTTGCATTTGTAATTTTTATTTTTCTTATAATTTCTGAAAATATTTAAAAATAATAGAATTCCTGTAATTAGTGAATAATTTGAAATGAATAAAAGTGAATTAGTTAATATCTAAATCCAAAGTAATATGTAAAGTAGTATCAGATCAAGTTTATTTCAAATGATCGATAACTCTTTCCTTTTTTATTAACGATATTTATCGATTTTTGACATAATTTTTTTAGACATAACTAAAAGACGAACCATGACAAAAATACCATCCTTATGAAAATTGGTTGAGTATTGGCAAAGTTACGACTGGGGAAAGCTGAGAACTATCCTTATATAGGAACACTAGGGTATACTCGAAGAGATTTTACATAAATTTGGAACAAAAATTTTATTTTTAAACCGATATGTACGATTCATCTAGACACCGAACCATGAACAAAAATACTATCCTTATGAAAATCGGTTTAGTTTTGGCAAAGTTACGACTGGGGAAAGTTGAAACCTATCCTTATATGTGAACACTATGGTATATATTCGAAATTTTTTTACATGAATTTGGAACAAAAATTTTATTTTTAAACTGAAATGTAGAATTCATCTAGACACCGAACCGTGAACAAAAAGACCATCCTCATCAAAATCGGTTAAGTTTTGGCAAAGTTACGACTGGGGAAAGTTGAGACCTATCCTTATAAGGGAACACTAGGGTATATTCGAAAAGATTTTTCATGAATTTGGACCAAAAATTTTATTTTTAAACTAAAATGTAGAATTCATCTAGACACCGAACTATGAACAAAAATACTATCCTTATGGAAAATCGGTTGAGTTTTGGCAAAGTTACGACTGGGGAAAGTTGAGACCTATCCTTATATGGGAACACTAGGGTATATTCGAAAAGATTTCATTGTTCTTTGTTAATTTCTAATTACATTTTTTTTTTAATTTTTAACCACCTTAATACTCATTAAGAGCCGAGAGTTTGTGTGAATGTGTTAAATTCTGGGTCGGGAGGTCCCAACTGGAGCAATCTTACTTGTTTTTTTTTTTTAATTTTTAAAAACCCACTTAACATTTTCTATTGTAACACAAATATAATTAAATATATTACTATTGTAGAAAATGAACAACAGATCTTAAAAATGAAGATTAATTAAAAACAATTCGAGACAACACAGCAGATCTGCCGAGTCTACAAAACTATAACCGTCCATCCAGTTCTACGTTATACTTTGTCTTAACGTCTTCACGTTTTATATAGAAAAATCCGTTTAAATCTACGTCAACATTTTTCTTCCTTTTCTGTAGGCGTAAAACTTTTTATTTCAACATTTTAAATACCCATTTTCGCTAGGAGTAAAATACTTTATTTGAACGATATTTTAAAATTTTACCGATTTTAGCCCCCGTTTAAAAACTTGTTAATGCAAGTCGTTAACATACGTTAACTCTTGCATTCAACAGATCACAAAACAAAAACTAGGCTAACCTGTATGAATAGATTTAATAAAATTTGAAAGCTGAAATTAAGCAAATGTTTTTACACTCGATTCCATTGTTCAAATGTTGTGCACAGTTATCCGTCCGTCCGTAACACGCGTTGTCGATGTTCCCTTATGTCAGCTTCTGTCGAATATGCATATATGCATTAGATAAGCTTGAATACAAAGTTGAACTTCTTTTAGTTAAAATGTTTTATAATCTTATTACAAACAAAACACAAAGATGCGACTCAACTTTCCAGTTAATGTCTTTCAAATTGATTAAATTAGAAAAATATTTGCAAGCTAATGTTTATTTAACAGACCCAGTCGAAAAGAAAAAACTTAACTAATCCAAAATACATTTTTGTTATCAATGTATAATAAAAAGTTTGCAAATGTGATTTTATTCAACTAATATTAAATAGTTTTATTTGATGATTTGCTTCTTTTTAATTTCATTTGTAGTATACGTCATTTAATCAATAGCGTTTAGATTAGTTGCTACAGTAAATTAACTTTGTATAATATGCACTGTTAATTGTTTGTAGTTTAGTTTAATTTAGTTTACTTTACTTTTAATGTATATGTCATATAGGGTAAGGTGTAGGTATATAAATTATTATCATTATTTTGCAATGCTTCTAAAATTGATATCGCTCGATTATGGTCGGGCATATATGCGCAGCTAACAATAACAAATCGAACTTGCATACATCATACTATACAATTAAACTAAAATACTTAAGTGTTGTTGTTGTATTTGTTGTTGTTGCTGTTGAAGCGACTCTAGGAGCATCTGGTGAAGAAAATGAAAGCCTAACTTAAAATAAATATAATTTATTTAAAAAACAATCGAGTTGACGAATTTCCCCATAGTTGTTGTTGTAAAAAGACTACACTACATTTTATATATATGCACTTTTCAATTGCGTTTCTGTGTGTGAATTTTCAATAACTGGCCTAAAACAGGGCTGGCCACGCCCCCTCCCTTTAGCATTGGATATTCGCATATTCAACACATACACATATCTCCCATATAGATAGATCAACTACATTATATACAAGCTTGGGCGGCCGCCGGCGTTTGTTATGTGTCATAATCATCCTGCTGCGAACTGAAGTAGCTCACCAGGCCACTGAACTCGCCGACTCCACCTCCGGCGCTGTTCGCCGCCGCGGCGTTGCTGCTGTTGCCGTGCGCCGAGCTCGAATCCTCCTCGGCAACGGCTGCCGGCGAATCGTTGGTCGATTCGCCCACCACGGCCAGCGGGGATTTGGTGTTGGAGTAGGCCTCCAGTGTGATCAGCTTTTTGCTGGTTATCACCGATGATGATTTGTGCACCTCCGTTGTGACGGCGGCTGGTGGTGCCGGCGGTGCGGGCGATTTGCCGCGCGTCAGTGCCGAGACTGAATGATTTGTGGGCGTGGCGGGCGGAGGCGGTGGCGGCGCACTGACAATCACTGAACTGGGTGCAGCCGCATGCGCCGGCGGCGTGGTAAGCGGTGGTGGATAATAGCCATAGGGTGGATAGCCGCCTAAATGAGAGGGTAATTAGTTTAGCTTTGATTTGACTTAACGTCAGCTACAAAATTTCACTTACGTGGACCCGCTGCATAGTCCACGGGTCCGGGTCGCATATTGCCGCTGCCCGGCGGTGCCACACGAGGCGGATAGTTGGGATTTCCGTAAATGGGCGGTGCTCTAAAATACAACAACCAAATGTTTCCAATAATTAAATCAGTTTGGATCTCATCTCGACCAGTGGCACTTACCTGTAGGGATTTAGATGCGGCGAGGCATGCCGTGCCGGTGGCGGACCGGCGCCATAGACGCTGGCCAGTGCGCCGGGCGGCGGCGGCGGGCCGCCATGATGCTCCGGGCCGTGCAGATAGGGCGGCGGGCGCGCATTCGGCGCACTGCCTGGCGGTGCCGAGGACGTGGACGTGGGTGGTGCGCCGCGCAGTGGCGGCGGTGCGCCGTAGGTGGGTCGCAGCGCTGAGCTCGGCGGCAGCGGCTGGCCATAAAACCGGGCCAGCTCCGCGCCACTGTACATGCCGGTGCCGGGCGGCGGCGGCGGTCCGCGTGCGTGCGCCGGCGGCAGCAGCGAGGGCATTGGCATCCGCGTGATGACGGAAGCCTGCGCGACCGAGACCGGCGCATCCTCGTGCGGCTTGAAGAGCTGTGGGGGCGGCGCCTTGCCAGGCGGCGTCGGTTTCAGCTCGGTAGCCACCGACGATGTGGCGGCGGTGACAGCGGCGGCGGTTTGCTGCTTCTGCAGCTGATCCCGCAGTGGCGTCACCTTTTTTCGCCGACCACGCGGCTTCGCATCCGGCGCAGACGCAGGCGCGGGCGCAGGTGCAGGCGCTGGCGCTTGCGGACGCACTGTGGCCGCCGCGGCGGCTGCCTGCATTAGATGGGCCGCTGCCGCCGGCATGGACATGCCCAGGGGCAGGCGCTGCATGGCCGGCAGCTGTTGCTGCTGTGGAGGCGGATAGTTGCCGCGACTGAGGGGCTGGCCCAGCGGCGCGGACAGAGCATTCTGCAGCAGCTGCATGGCCTGCGGCGGCGGCGGCGCCAAGTGGCGCTGGAGCATGGGATGCATGCCCGGCGGCGGCTGCTGCTGCTGCTGACCAGGCGGCGGAGGTAGCAGCGAGGCTGGCAGCCCGCCGGCTGGACCGTGCGGCGGGAACTGGTGTCGCAGCAGCGGCGGATGCATGGTGGGCATGGGCAAACGTTTGCGCAGCGGCTCCTGGAGACCAGACGCGCTCGGCAAATGGTCCGGCGTGGTTGGCAGCTGTTTGATCACCTTCGATTTGGCTGGCGTGGTGCGCAGCACCTCATCCGGTGCGGGCAGCTCACGGGCAGCGGCCTCGGCGGTGAAGCGTTCCTCCTCCTCGACCATACGCGCAATGGCATCCTCCATGTCCTCCTCATCGGGCAGCTCGGCATCGTCCAGCTCCGATTCGTCCACATCGTCCAGGTCGTCAATCGCCTCGCCCTTGCGCTGCAGATAATCAATGTCCAGCACCTTCGCCTGACGTATCACGGACAGCGGCACCGTCGACAGCGAATCACCAGCTCCGAGCGTGGCGCCCGCCTTGTTGGGCGTCTGCTTCTCCTGGGTGCTGCCAGCCGCCGGGGCTGATCCCTTGATCGGCGTTAGGCGGGGCGTAGCCGCCAACTTGGCGCCCTCGGCATTCTTTTCGGCCAGCATGCGCTTGATCTCCTCCTGCTTCTGGATGAACTTCTGTCGCTCCTCGGGCGGTGTGTCGGGCCGTTGAACGCCCGGCTTGATGCCGCCATCGGAGCTGTCGTCGTCAAAGTCCTCGATGTAGGCGTAGCGACGGCCACGTGTCCGAGTGCGCTCATCGGAACCGCCGCCACCGCCGCCGTCGTCCGAGGAGGCCGGTTTCTTCTTCTTCTTGGTGGTGGTGCTGCCGCCGCCGCCGCTGCTGTTGCCGCCCTTGCCTTTGCCCTTGCCCTTGCCCAACGACTGCGCCTGCGCCGACGTCTTTGTTGCCGTCGTTGTTGTCGTCTTCTTCAGCGGCTGCGAGCGCGGCTGCTTGCCGGAACCTTTGCCGGACATGGGCGCCCCATTGGCGCCAATCTGCACCTCATCGTCATCCTCTTCGTCCTCCTCCTCTTCGCTCTCGCTGATGTCATCGTCCGAATACTCCAGACGCTTGGGCTTCTTGGTGGCGGGCTTCTTCAACTTGGGCGATTTGCGTGCGATGGCCAGCGAGGATTTCTTGGCGGCCGCCTTCTTGCGCTTCGATGGATGCCAGGCGCCGTCCTCGCTCTCGCTGGTCGTGTCGTCGCACAGATCGGCGCTGTCCATGTTCTCCGACAGCTCGGAGCCGTTATCGTCGTCGTCTTCGGTTTCCGTTTCCGTATAATCGGAATCCTCTTTCTTCTTCTTTTTCGATTTGTTGGCCTTGTTGCGTTTCTGCTGCACCTCATCGTCACTTTCGTCGCTCTCCTCCACGACAAATTTGCGATCCTTGCGACGTTCACGTGCCGCTCGCCGAGCTGCCTTCCGCTGCTTTTTGCCACGTCCGGGACGTCGGTAAATCTCCAGACTGGAATCGGAATCGTCCGAGGCTGACTGTGAGCTGTCCTCGTCGGAGAAACTGGATGTCTTGAAGTCCTCGTCGCTGCCATGATCCTCCTCGGAGCTGACATCCAGTGTGGTCAGCTTGCGGGACTTCTTTTTGGCCGGCGCTTTGCTCCTAAACTTGTTGACCGCTTTCAGCGGCTGCTCGTCCTCATCTTCGTTGCTGTCCTCCTCGTTGCTGGACTTGTCCTGCGTCGCGGTTGCGACCTTGGTCGCCTTGCTGTCCGGTGGCTGCTCCTCATCGGGCTGATCGCCCTCCTCTTCACGTCGCGTCTTCTCCTTGTCCGCCTCGATGATGGTGCTTATGTCCTTGCCCCTGCCCAGATTGCCAGCACCGGCCACCTCGTCCATTTCCTTTTTGAGCGCCGAATTGATCAGATCATCGTATTCATTGAGGCGATAGCTGACATTGATCTGCCGCCGCTTGCGCAGCTTGTAGATGGGCTCATCGTCCGAGTCCGAGTAGCTGCTGCTGCTGTTGCTGCCGCTGCTGCTGCAGCTATCCGAGCGTGCCCCACCTCCGCCCGTCTGTTTGCCACTCTTCGTCTCGCTGCTGCCGCTGTCCGATGCGTCATCGTTGCCACCGCGACGTCGCCGCGTGCCGCGCTTGGCCGCTCGTCGATTGCTGCGTCCGTCGCCGCGTCGTCTCTTCGTTTTGTCCGCCTTCGTCCGTTTGTTAGCCTTGCTGGAGGCATCGTCATCATCATCATCATCATCGCCCTCATCGTCGTCGTCCTCATCATCCTCGCCGTCTTTTCCATCGCTCTTCTTGCGCGCGTTTGAATTGGAGCGTTCCTCCAGCTCGCTGGCGATGCGCGCAGCTGCTGCAACCTCTGCTTGGCGCTGTAAATCCCAAAGAAACATTTTTTAGAGAAGCAAATTTTTTGCATCAAAGAAGACAATTTGAAACTCCTTCCATTCAAGTACCTCCAACTGAACAGGTTTTACAAAATGCAATTAAAGCTTTTTAAGGTCGTGAGAATACCATAGGAAGGCAATATTTAACTAGTGTAGAGATCGAAAGAGCGAGTTATACGAAAGAGAGCCCAACAAGACTATTTTTGTCAAGTCAAGCATTCAATTAGAATCTCACTTCATGGCAGTTCCTGAACCTGAAGGCCTTACTTGACAACATGAGAATCGCGTAGAAGGGCGTTTCTAGAGTAGGCCTTACTTGACAACATGAGAATCGCGTAGAAAAGCGGTTTTAACCGGAGTGTTCTTGTCAAGAATAGACGACTTTGGACGTGGTTCTTTCTCTTAATTTTGGACAACATTTTTCTACCATATTCTTAAATTTTTTGTGGAATATTAAATTGAAGTTAATCCCTGCTTGGCCGTCGAATGTCTTAACCTGAGACTTCCTTACGAAGAATAAAAATGTGAGAGTATTTACTTACCTCCAACTCCTCGGCCAAAAGCTTCTCCTGGTGTTTGCGAGCAACCAGATCATCGAACTGCTGCAGCTGCTGCTCCAGGGCAGCGATGAGCTGCTCCTGCTGGCAGGGCGGACAGTGCCAGTCGCCCTCGGGTATGTAGAAGAGCACGGGACTGAGGCAGGAGCAGTGATAGCCTTTGTTGCAGTCGGGCGTGTCGCAGAGCAAAATCCACTCGGGATGATCCGACTTGCCACACTTCTGGCACGCCTCGTCCGCGTCCGCAGCGGCTGCGTACTCCTCGCTATCATCGGCGTTTTCCTTGCGCAGGGTGCGAGCGCGCTTCATGGGCACCACCTGGGAGTCGTCCTCCAGTTCCGATTCGGGCGAGAATTCGTGATCGGACTTGAAGAGCGGCGATCCGGGATCTGTTTCGTAGTGCGGTGGCTCTTCCTCTTCCTCCTCGCTTTCGGCCTGCTCCTCGGAGTCCGAGGACCAGCCATCCTTGCCAGGACATTTCTTCTTCACCTTCTTCTTGGCCTCTTCGGCTTCGCTGGCCGACTCAAAGGACTCGGACTCGGCCGAGGGTTCCGGCACTGTGGGATCAGATTCCTTTTCGGCTTTCTTCTTCTTCTTCAGCTGCTGCTTCATCGTGCGCAGCGCCACCTCCTCCAATTTGCGTCGCTCCGCCTCCTCCTTGATTTTCTGCTGGGCTATGCGACGCGATTGACGCACCGGCGTCTCCGAGTCGTTGGTGTCGATGATGTTGGTGGTGTCCACCTCACGCTTTTTGCGCGGACCACGCCCACGTCCCACTCCAGTCGGCTTTGGAATTTCCGCTTTTGGCTCTAAGCTCTTTGCTTTTTCCGTGGGCTCTTTCGATTCCACCTCGCCTTTGATCTCCTGTTTGGCGACTGGTTCGCTCTTGGGTTCCTCCTTGGTCGCTGGCTCGCTTTTGGGCTCCTCCTTGACGGGCGACTTGGTTTTTGCTGCTGCCTTGACTGCCTTAACCTGCTGCTGCTCGGCTTCTTCCTCCTCATCCTCTTCGGTTTTCAGTGGATCTTCTTCTTCCTTGATTTGTTGCTTGTTTTCAGCGGGCAGCTTCTCTTTGGGTCCACCCCTGGTGCGCTTCGGCTGCGGCAGCTCCGAGTAGACTACGGCGGCGCCTCCGCGACGTCCAGAGCGTCGCCCCAATGCTTCAGCTGGCGGCGGCGGCGAATCCTTCTTGACAGCTGGTGGTGTTGCCTGCTTGACTAGCTGTGGCTCCTTCTTAGCCGGAGGCGGCGTGGCTTGTTTAACCGGTGCTGCATCTTTGACTGGTTCCGTTTGCTGCTTAACTGATGGAGGTGGAGTAGCCTGCTTAGCCGGAGGTGGAGTAGCCTGCTTAACCGGCGACGGAGTGGCTTGTTTGACCGGAGGAGGAGAGGTCTGTCTAGCCGGAGGAGGTGTTACCTGCTTAACCGGAGGGGGAGTGGCCTGTTTCACCGGCGGCGGAGTTGCCTGTTTAACTGGAGCAGTTGTCACCTGTTTAACCAAAGGAGGAGCAGACTGCTTAGCCGGGGGTGGTGTTAATTGTTTCACGGGCAGCGTTTCCTGTTTCGCTGTCGCCTTCTGCTTAACTGCTTGCCGTGACTCCTGATCCGCCGGCGTGGATTCTTCCTCCAGAAATTGCTGTTCATTGTTGCGCTTGAGTTTCTCGCTAACTGCGGGCGACTCTTCATTGGCGCTCGCCTCCTTCGATTCCTTGATTTCTTCGCTGCTGCGTCGCTTGCGTTGCAGCGAAGACTCCAAGCTCCCAACCGAAGCTGGAGCTGGCACTGGTGATGGCGTCACAACGGTTTCGCTGTTGGTGCGCTTTCTGGGTATCGCCTCCTCGTCGCTTTCCTCCTGGCGAATTTGTGTGAGCAGATTCTTTTTCAGCGGTTTCGTGATAGGTGACTTTTTGGGCGGTGTAAAGGACACAGGTTCGACCTTTTCCGCCGCGGGTGGCGTGGCCTCTTCTTGGACAGGCTGTGATGTCGGTGGTGGTGGCTGCTCGGGTAGCTGTTCTTTTGGTTTCTCTGGCGTCTTCTTTAGTTTCTTCTCAATGATTTCGGCCAGCGTGGGCTTCTGCTTGACAGGATTGGGCTTTTCCAGATGACGTTTGGGCGCTATGATCTTGCGGCGACTGCGCGGATCCTCCTCACCGCTCGAGGAGGTTGTCTCCTCAATTTGCGTTTTCTGCGCCTCCACCTTGCGACGCACCTCAACGTTGGTGATCTTGGGACGCATCTTGATGCGTTTGCCCCCCACATCCAAATCGTCATCATCGGCCGCTTGCAGTTGCTCCTCCTCCGCATGGAGTTCGGCATGCACATCGATTTCGCTTTCGGATGTGGAATGGCGCGCGACGGTCGCTGGAAAATCGGCCAGACGACGTTTGCGATTGGGCAGCAGCAAAATTGCTTTTTTGTGTTCGCTTTGTGATGCGGCAGTTGATGCCAAAGCTTCTTCTTTACATTCCTTGGATGCCTTGGCTACATCAATCTTCTCTTCGGTTTTGGTTTCTTTAAGCGTTTCAGGCTTTGCGTTTTGATTATCTGTCAGGTTTAGGACCTTCGAGGTGCTGGGCACATCCTTTTGTACTGTGTCTGTTAACTGTGATTTATCGCTTTTTTCCGCCTGTTCGGCACCTTCCGGAGATGAATTCTTAACTGCAGCAACTGCTTCGTCAGCCTTATCATTGCTGGCAATCGTTTTCTCGCCATTGGCTTTGTCATCATTAACCAATTCGCTAGTAACTGCAATTGTTGCCTGTTTTTCTACCTCGGCTGTTAATTTTGACACTAGTTTTACATCTTTTTCCATTGCTTCTTTAGACGGTTCAGGTTCAGGTTCAAGTTCAGGTGATTTTTTCTTTTCAATTGTTAATGTTGTTTTACTATTTTCAGCTGTTTCTTCTTCAATGCTTTTAGGCGCCTCCTCATTTTTTGTTTCGTTTTCATTGTGATTTTTGTTTAACTCTCTTATTTCTTCTGTTTTTTCAGTTTTCGTTTCCACTTCAGCTGCTTCTTTTGTTGTTGTCTTCACTATTTGCACTGTTTCGTCGCTCGTTTCTATCACCCTCACCTTGTACACTTGTTCTACGCTTTCTTCAGCTTTCGCCTCCATTTCCATTTCCTTCTTTTGTTCATTTGAGATTTCTTTTGTTTCGCTCGACTTTTCAGTCAGCTTTTCCGCTGTTTCGTCCTTTGCATTTGTTTCTGCAATGTCCGCTTTAGTTTCAGCTACAATTTTGTCATCTTCACTGCTTGGCTGGGATTCAGTTTCTTCCTTGTGCGCTTGTTCCTCCTCTGCTGACTCAATGCCATTAAGCACTGGTGCTTCTTTGTTCGTCGCTGCCTCCGCCGGCTTTACGCTTTCGCCATTTGTTTTCTCCGGCTCGGACTCGGGCTCGGGATCTGGTTTGCTTAGGCTATCGAATATACTGCGTTTAGCTTCCTGCTTTGGCGTCTGTTTGATAGGACTCAGTTTTAGGCAGCCCGGCTCGCCAAAAAAGAATGTTGCCTTCGGCTCTGGCTTTGATGTGGCTTCCGCCTCGTCCTCGGCATTTGTTTCATTCTTCCCATTGCCCACCAGGCAATCGGCGCCGCTGCCAGAACCGAATACATAGTGGAAACATTCCACGACAGCCTCACCCACGGGCGCATCCGATTCTTCATCGTCTACAAACGCGTTCAGAAATGCAGCACCATCTGGCGCCGCCTGGCAATCACGACCTGATCCCTGGCCGCGGACTATTATTGTGGGCTCTTCGATGGCAGCGCCAACTTCCTCATCGTCATCATCATCTTCTTCATCTGCTTCGTTGAACTTTCGTTCGTTCTCATCCTCATCAGCGGCAGCACTATCTAGCGATTCTTCTTCGCCGTCAAGCGATTCTTCCTCATCCTCCTCCTCCTCCTCCTCACCCTCATCCAACTCCGAATCTTCCGAGTCGACCTCGTTGTCATCTTCGGATTTGGTGCTCTCATAACGACTAGGCTTCTTAATACGTTTTGTGTCCAGAAGTGTAGGTCGCTGCTTTTTTAGCTGCTCCTCCGACTGCCCAGTGGGACTACTGTCCACATCCTCCAACGGCCGTTTCTTGGCCGGCGCCGGCGAGCCTCCTAGTTTGGCTTGTGTTATTAGCAGCGGCTGCAATAGAAATGTGATAATTCGAGTATTTAAATGATGTCTAGCTGGTATACTGACCTTGACCTTTTTGGGCTTTGCCTCCGGTTCCTGCTGTTGCTCCTGCTGCTGATGCTGCTCGGGTGTGCGCAGCTTAATCTTCAAGTTGGGCACCTTTGTCTCGTGCGAATCCTCATCATGTTCTACCTGTTGCTGTTGCTGCTGCACTTCAGCTGGTGCTGCATTTTGACTACTGCTGCTGCTGCTTGTGGTATCCTCGTCGGCCTCGCCGATATCCTTGGAGGGCAGCACCACCTCATTGCCGCGCAGGCGTGCAATTAGATTCACGAACTCATCCCGATTGGTGGCCACCACCTGCCAGATCTCCTCATCCAAGTGCTCCTGATAGATGCGCAAATTGCAGTCGCCATCCTGTGTCAGCCAGTAGGCGTGGCCCAGACGATCGCGTCCAATGGGCTGGGCACGCAACGAGCTCGCATTCAGCGTCAGAATATTAGCACGGAACTTTGCATTCCGCTCGAACTGGCTCTCAAGTAGTTCCTAAAAGGTAATCCAAATGAAATTGTTTTCCATCGCCATAAGCCACGTTCGCTTTTTCTCGAACTTTATACTCACACGTAGAATGCGCAGCTTCACCTTCAGGCTGGAGTTGCGATAGCCAAAGCGCTCAATCTCCCAGGCATCCTGCACGGAGTAGCCGAAACAGAATTTGCTCAGCGCCGATTCCCAGCTCTTCTCGTGCACCGTCTTCCGTGTCTTGCGCAACAGCTTAATGTGAAGATCGCGCAGCTCGGCCACTGTGATAAGTAAATGCAAAAGCAATGCTAATTGACTTTTGTGTGATTGTTTTTCCCCACGAATAAGAGCCACACTTTACCACCATATCATATAGCTTTATTAGCAGTAATCGGATTAAGTAAGAATTTGTATCTGTCTCTGTTTTACAGAGAAAATTAAAATTAATATTTATATACATATCAGTAATTGGGTCCTTAAATCTCGCTTTATTTAGCCATGGAACTTATAACTAACTAAGCCTACTACTATAAAGATCCGCCTTTAAGGTGCATTTTTTTATCGTTACATTGATAATTTCTCCATCTTTTGGTTTTTCTCAATAATTTTTAATTTTTTGTAAACAAAGCACAAACCGATAGCTTTGTGACGTCACGTCACTTAAATGGTGGTTTGTTTTGTTCCTGCATAACGGAGCTGTGCTTTACGCAACCTTAAGATCGTTCAATCGTCGTTTTTTGTTTTTGTTGTTTGCGTCTTTCTACTCATTTATTTTACGTTCCGCTTTACGCCATACCAAACAATAATACAAACTCTTTCTCTCTCTCTTTATCAATCGTACACATGCATACGCACGCTCAGTTGCATACACACACACACACACATGTACATAAATACACACGTACCTTCATCGTTGTTTGTCAACCACTCCTGCAAATGCTTAAAATTTGGCAACGCCAAGCCCAAATCTTTAGCGAATTTTTGCATGAATGCACATATTACCGCGAAATCTGGATCGTTGGCACACGAATGTAGTGTTGTGGTTAATGCATCGTCATCTTTATCTTTACATTCTTCTTTGCATTCAGCCGTAGCTGAAGACGCCGCCATTTTTCATGCGTCTGCTGAAAAAAATGTGTGAGGGCCGCAAACAACTTGTACACTACACTTGCGAAACAGCAGAAAGACCACAAAGAACGCACGGCATTTGTTTGTACTTCAATTACACCGATTGAACAGAGTTAAATTACACGAAATTGGCATAATTTTAATCACTTTTATAGCACTATTATTTTATTTTTCGACGCATGAGAACCGATAGGCGACCGATAAATTGTGGTGGTCGGCGAGTACTAGTGATGAGCAATATTACAGTAGTTGAACGAAATATACTCACTTGACGAAAGTGCTCGATTGGTGCTGCACTCAGCTTAACTAAGCGTTGGCCTTAACATTTGTTTGCAAACGTAACAGAAGCAAATAAGAAGAGCGTAGAAAAACAACAAAGACGGACAAAAACAACGTCGAAAATCGAATTTTATATCTCAACATTTAAAGGAAATTCCGAATTTGTCATCTCTTTGTTTATTTTTTGCGTCTTTAAAGTGTTAAGTACTTGCTTCAAAGTTCAATTAAAACAAACGAAAACGCGCAAGTGAAAGTGTGTGTAATAAAGATATATATATAAAGAATAGATACAACAGCTGTAACAGATTGCTAAAATGGCAGCATTTCAAATGAATTTCAACCAGGACTTTACGTAAGTTGCAACAAATTGGCCACCTACCCCTTACCAACAATCACACACACACACACACACACATTTAAAGGTTTGCTTCGAAAATAAAGGTCATTATGGCAAAAAAAAAAATATATAGCGAAAACAATAATGAGATACAACCAGCGACAAACGAGACAAGTAAACAAGCGAAACAGCTGCTGGGCAAGGGTGCCGAGGGGTGCAGCAATCATGGCTGCTAATAACTGAACTGTAACAGTGCCTATCAGTACGTGCGTGTGTGTGTGTGTGTAAGCGTGCTTTGGTGTCGTTTACTTATTAGAACATGCAAATAAACGTAGTTCTAATAAGAATGACAGGCATACATTTATTATGAAATATAGTTTATAGACAATGAGGGAGACAACAGTGTGTAGTGGGAAAATCGTAACAGAAAAAAACCTACACTAGCCAGCAAAATTAGGCGCGATCACAATAACATAATATGTAAACAGTAGAGTGACCAGGTCAATAAAATGATGCTGTACATAAATTTGAAGAAAATGTAGGCAAACAACAAAAAAAAACTGACATCATCTTAACATTTACTGCAAATTTTGTTGTTTTGCTCGACAGTGTTATAAGCTTGCACACACACACACACAAATGCCGTAAATGCGCAACAGCTGATGCTGTTTGTATATATTCCATTTTGTTGTTGTTGCTGCTTTGTGACTTGCAAACTGAATAAACTCGTTGAATTTGTTTAAAATTTGTTGCCGTATTAAATGATTGTTTATTTTTGCTCAGCTGATGTCATTTTGAGGTTAGCTAACTGGCAAAACCACCGTTACTTGCTGGGAAGCCTACGGGGGCTGCTCTTCCCCTCTCCCTCTCACTCACACTCGGCCAAAGGGCATGTGACGCACATTGTAGACAACAACAGCAACAATCAATATATTGCTGCTTGTGGCGAAAATCCTAAAAAGAAAACACTTAAGGCTCATATTTGTATGTATGAAGCTCACACACACACACACACACACACGCACAAACATGTGCATATACTTTAACGAACGCAATTATAAGAGCCCCAACAACAACAACAACAGCAACAACAACTGATAGTCGCGCGTCATAAAGCACGAACAAAGAGCTCAAGCAGCAACAAAACGAAAAGAGATAGCATGCAAACGCTTTCTAATCAGAACAAATCAATTAGCTTTTAAAGCGCGCCGCGGGTGAATGCACCGAGCAACCGAGTATTCAATTAGACATTTTTCCTGCATTTGATTGAGCGTCAAGTTCAAGGGCAAGGGTGCAGGTGCGCATCCGAGGGGGGCGGAAGCACTTATCAACTAATAAGACAATAAACACGTGTTGCGCAGCTGCCGCGAAAAGTGCAGTTCAGGATTTCGCAATTTCTGTTTACATGTTTTTTGTTTACACTCGCTTTTTACGCCATTCGTTAGTCATCGTTTACGCTTTCTATTTTTGTTTATGTTTTTTTGCCTTATTTTTACCCTGTTGTTACACTATCTTAAGTATATTCAGCATGAAAAAATATTTGTTGAAAAATATTATTGAAATATTTAGAAATTATTTTCCTATTTTTGTTCTTGTTTTGTGCTTTATTTTTTACCCTGTTTTTACACTATCTCAAGCATATTCAGTGTAAAAAATATTGGTTGAAGTTATTGAAGTATTTAGAAATTATTTTCGTATTTTTATTAAAAAAATATATAATAAATATATCGATTTTTATCATTTCCAAACTTTGATCAGAGTAAACATACATATATTCTTTTTACTTCGTTAACGTGTGCTTAAAAGAAGCTTTCAAGATTTACATTCTCACATTTACATAAAACTTGGCTGATTTTGATTTTTATTTTTATTCATTCTTACAGACATATAATTAATTTTGTTTGAATACAAGCAGAGTCAAAATTTAAAATGTATAAAGAACAAAAATTAAATTTATTTGTAAATATTTTTCTTCTTTTTTGCCCTTTAAAGCGAATGAACTACAAAAGAGAATTTAATCTTTATCGTGTTCTTTTTACATTTTAATGCCAACAAACTTGGCTGCACTTTTGATGGGTTTTCGATCATGTTTCTTATGGCTGTGATTCGCATGCTCAAAGCAAGCACTCAGTTATTATTGTAAAATGCGTGTAATAATGAGCTGTAGTTGTTGCTTGTTAATAAATAATAAACAACAGCAAAGCGACGCGCGCAAAAATAAATAAAAACAAACCGCAAACAAGGCCGTCGTCTTATCGGTTTTCAAAAGGGGTTTGAGTCTAATACAATTCAGCGTGACCTTGGGCTCGATTTTGCAGCGACGCCTTTGCGAGGAAACTAGTTTCAAAGCCAAAAAAAAACACACTCAGAACAACAAAAAAACAACAACAAATCGGCTGAGCTGACACGTGTTGCGCTCAGCTTCGTGTTTTGTTGCTCTCGCTTATCGTTTTTGGGGGGATGTACAGAGAAACGTGCCTGAAATTGAATATGGCACAAATGACAAGCTCAAACTTTTCCATGGTCAAAACTGTTGTGCATAATTTCAAGTGCGAAATGCGTTAAATCAACTATAAAAAGCAAAAGCTTTTTTCTATAACCAAATAGGAATTTTAAACGAGCGCGCTTGTAAACGTTTTGAAACACTGGCAAAACATGAATATTTGCCCATGCAAAATATAAACAAAAACAAACTGCATTACACACACACATTGACACACATTGACGTGTCACAATTATAACAAACAAATTTTACCTTGTTCAAGTCCGAAAACCATAAAAAGCGAAAAGCTTTTCTGCATTGAATTTCGAAATTCGCGCGCTTTTAAACGTTTTGCAGCACTGCTAAACCAGCTTGGTCTGGCAGCGCCATGCACAATAAAAAGAACACCAAGAAAAAATACTAAAAAATACCAAACGCTGCAAGCGCACGCAAAAATATAAACAACAACAAAGAAGTGCATTTGACATTGAAAAAGGCGATAATTGGAAAATAATTGGGGGGGCACTTGACTGTGTGAAAAATCAATCAATTGCACGCACAATGGAGCAGCGCGCTAACTTCCTGGCGCTAACGCTGCTCGACGCACTCGAGGACGAAAACGAATCCGACATATTCGCCATGCTCGACCGGAATCCAATCAATGCTGGCGTCGTGCCCTGCGAGCGCGGATTATCCCCGCTGCATTATGTGTGCGGCATGCCCGACGAGCAACTGGCCGAGAGGATATTGGAGCGATTTCTGGCCAGCGATCAGCTGGACGTCAATGTGCGCTGTGACGGGAACATGACGGCGCTGCACATTGCCGCCATCTATGGGCGGGCGGAGCTGGTGCGTCTGCTGCTGGAGCACGGCGCCCGGCCGGATCTGGCCGATGACGAGAACAAGCTGGCGGTGCACTATGCCATCGAGGAGTGCCACTTTGAAGTGCTGCAACTGATGCGCGACCACATCTTCAGGGAGAAGCAGCTCCAAAAGCAGAAGGAACAGCAGCCAAGGGAGAAGCTGATGACGCCCAAGTCGGGCATTAAGTATAATCACGATGTCACCTCGCCCTACTACATCAATATAACACACAGGCGGGGCAAGCCGCAGCCGAGCTATCCAGCTGACCTGGAGCCGGCCGAGGAGCAGTCGGTGAATCTGTTCGCGCTCACCCGCGACCATCTGGCGGAGCTGACCAGCAGCAACAACAGCCGGGAGCCGTCGTGCGGACGACGCACGCTCATCGAGAGCTGGCGCGATAAAGTGGAGCGTTCACGCGCTCGCAAATCCTTGTTGAGGGAGGCGCACGCCGAGACGCTGGTGGAGCAGGCGATGGCCCAGGATGACTTTAGCTACGAGGAGCATGTGCAGCAGACGCTGCGCCAGCAGCTGGAGCAGGAACAGCAGCAGCAGCAGCAACAGCAGCGGGAGGAGGAACAATCCGGCACGGCAGAAACGGGTCGAGCGGCCTTTGGCCAGCTGGTGGAGCAAGTGACGCAGGCCTGTGTGCTGGAGCAGAGTTTTCACACCGCCCAGGAGGAGGACAACGCATACTACCTGCAAATGACCGAGGCCTACGTTCACACCGACGACGAGAACGGCCTGGTCTTCTACGAGACCAAGCTGCTCCAGAACACGGCCGCTGAAAAACCGTCCGTCCAACGCCGGCCGGAGAGATTAGCGCCGCCTGCTCCGGCGCCGACAGCCGACAGCAGCCTGAGCAGCAATCTGACGCTGCCGCTGGACTACGAGACGGACGCCCTGCGCGCCGAGCTGACCCAGCTGGGCGCCCCCGTGGGCCCCATCACGCGCACCACGAAGCGGCTCTACATCAAGCAGCTCCTCAAGTACAAGCGCAACACGGCCGCCCTCCAGGCGGCGCAGCGGCACGCCGAGGCCGCCCAGATCAAGTACTCCGTGGAGCTGCATCACACGCTGCGCTCCCGGGCGGATTACGAGCACATCGAACGCTATTTGGCGCACGAGGTCGCCTCCGCGGCGCACTTTGCCACGGCCCCGGCGGGGGGCGGGGCGGGGCGGCAGCTGCGCGAGGGCCACCTGAAGCAGAGTTTCATCTACATGCTGATCGATCCGCGCATCTCGAGGAATTTGCCGGGCGAACGCGCCTTTCTGGACCCGCTGAGCATTTGGTCGCGCTTCCTGGATGCCATTTTCTACGTGGGCAAGGGCAAATCGTCGCGGCCCTATGCCCATCTCTACGATGCAATGCGTCAGCACACGCGAGCCCACCAGCAGCAGCAGCAGCAGCAGCAGCAGCAGCCGGGTGGCAAGCGTCGCCCGGCTGGACGTTGCCTGCTGATGCCGGAGCTGTTCAAGTCGCCGCCGCCGGCGGGGAACGCGCCTGCTGCGGGCAGCCAGAAGCTGCAGCGCATCCTGGACATCTGGCAGCATGGCAGCGGCGTTGTCTGTCTGCATGTCTTCCACAACATCCTGCCCACAGACGCGTACACGCGCGAGGCGGCCATCATCGATGCACTCGGCCTGACGCACCTCACCAACTTGAAACGGGGCGATTACTACGGTCCCGCCCAGATCTGGGCCATGAAGCAGAAGAAGCAGCTGGGCATCGCGCTGCTCTACAAGGCCATGCACATCTACTTGGCCGAGGGCGAATCTCAGTTGTCGCCCAGCGATTTAATTTAATTTAATTTTTTTCATTTAATTTACTGCTAGCAATTAGTACCAAGTACAAAGTTTAAAAGCGCGCCAACAAAAAATACAACTAGATCTCAAAAAAAGTGTGTAGTAGTTATAATTAGTAAAATATAACCTTAATTTGCACGGGTCTAGTATTTCAAGGTATGGCCAACAATACACTATATTTAATATTTATCTTTAAATAAAATAAATTTAAAACAGACAAACCTACTTTGCAAGCTTCAAATGTAAAACTGGTTTGGTATTTATTCCATTTTGGTATTTGGTATTCTTGCCAAGCACACTGTTTATATAGTTGTCACGCTCTTGCACACGCAATACAGCGCTGAGCTACTAAATAAAACTTGTTGCAGCCGCTTTTAGTTATTTATTTTGTTATTCATGCGAGTGCGCAGGCATATTATTAAAAATTAATTATTTAAACATTATTTCATTATAAAATAGCTAGAATACATGTTTCAAAATTTTTGTTTAAAACATACGCACTTTAAACCCTTATTTACGTTGTTTACACTGCATTTCATGCAGCTGCCTTAACTTATCCTTCCCTCGCTCCTACAAAAACTCGTGCATTGATAAAAACATGAAAAGGGGATGCAATTTCCGAATGCTGTACAAAGAATACACGCACACAACAACAAAAATGCAGCCCGAAAGCATGCTATAGAGTTTCCAATAACAAAACGTTTAGATTTGTGTGTATGGCACTTAAAATTCTCAACTGGTTTTAGTTGTGCGCACATGGAGTAATCGTTGCGGTGCATTGTGAAAGTTATCTTTGCGCAGAGGCGATATCGTAACCAATGAAGTTCTACTGAGGTGCGATTATTGCTAGTTGAAAACTTTAACCAATACCCCGCCATGGGGACGGCAATTTTTGGAAGCCCGAGAGGGCTAATTGAAAAATCAATTTGATTGTTATGTTTACTTTTTAAGGTGATGACTGCGATTATATGCTTACTGAGTAGGAAGGATAATATTATGAAGCATGATTGCGAGGGTCGCAGGTTATGCAAAGGATGGGGGGGGGGCTAGTGTTGTGACGTCACTACAACAACGTGGTAGCATTTGTATACAAATTGCGACAGTTTTGCCTTTTAATTAGTTACACGATTTAAGTAGCTCTTTTAAAAGAACTTGGCAAAGTTACGTATTATATAAAAATTGTTCCTATCATACCATTATGTCATATAGCTTCTATAAAAAAAATCTGATACAATTTTTTAATGTTTAGATCTTAGTACGAATTTTCGCTTTATATCTTTTTTTATTGCATTAAAAATAACTATATATTATATATATCGATAATTATCGATCTGCTGGCGTTTCTGAAAGAGCTTGAACACTTAAAAAGGACAATTTTTTCTAGTATTTCAGCATATTTTATGATTTTAAAAAAATTCGTCATTATTTTCGTGATCCTTTAGCCAAGCTAAATAATAAATCTGCTTTATATTAATTACTAATCAATTATTTTTATCACTCATATTCACAGGTCCCTCTCTGTGCTGAGCAGCACTGGACTGCGCCTGTACTCGATTGGGGGCCAGGACAAGGTCGAGGAGATCTTTGCCAAGGACAACACGGAGCAGATACGCATCGTGGAGCGGCTCTTCAACAGTTCGCTGGTGGTGCTGGTCACCTCACAGAAGCCCAACTGCCTGAAGATGCTGCACTTCAAGAAGAAACAGGACATCTGCAACTGCTTCTATCCCTCGGAGATTCTGTGCGTGCGCATGAACCGGCAGCGTCTGATCGTCTGTCTGGCGGAGAGCATACACATACACGACATACGCGACATGAAGATCCTGCACTCCATCGAGAACATAGCGCCCAATGAGCTGGGCTTGTGTGCGCTCTCCCTCAACTCCCATCTGGCGTTCCCCGTTTGCCAGGCCAGCGGCGAGCTGCGCATCTTCAATGCCCAAAAGCTGCGCACGGGCATGACAATCAAGGCGCACGACACGCCCCTGTCTGCGCTTACCTTCTCGCCCAGCGGCTCCCTGCTGGCGACCGCCTCCGAGCGCGGCACCGTGATACGCGTCTTCTGCGTGAAGAACGGCCAGCGGGTGCAGGAGTTCCGGCGCGGCGTGAAACGTTGTGTCCGCATCGCATCTCTGGTGTTTGCGGCGGGCGGCGACTATCTGTGCGCCTCCTCCAACACGGAGACGGTGCACGTGTTCAAGATCGATGCGCGGGCCGTGGAGGTCGCCGAGCTGAAGGCCATCGGTGAGTCAAAGTTGCCGTTAACTAATCCAAATTGCCGTTTGTTAATCCGTGCAATCTTTTAGCCGAAGTGGCGGCGAAGGCGGACAGAGAAGAAGCCAAGGAAGCCAAGGAAGCGACGACAACAGTGACAACCGAAGAAGCTAATGAAGCGCCGTCCGTTCCCACGCCAGCCAGTTGGGGCGGCATGTTCACCAAGGCGGTGTCCTCGCTGCTGTTGCCCGCCCAGGTGAGCGATGTGCTCGCCCAGGATCGCGCCTTTGCCACCGTGGTGCTGCCGCAGCCGGGCCTCAGGAACATCTGTGCGCTGACGCGCGTGCAAAAGGAGCTGCGCCTGCTGATCGCCTGCGAGGATGGCTTCCTCTACATGCACGACTTCAATGCGGAGCGCGGCGGCGCCTGCAAGCTGCTGGCGGTGCACGATCTGCGCGGCGCCCCCGACGATCTCATCGAGCTGCAGCTGAGCGAGAGCGTGCTGAAGGCGCAGTCGAAGCCGCTGCCACAGCAATCGCTCACCATGCTGAAGAGCTGTGCGGCCAGTGTGCTCATCGAGAATCCGGAGCCGGTGGCGGACAACAGCTATGCGGGCATTCTGCGCGGCGATCAGGCGGATGCGATGTCAGGTGAGTGCTGCCCGAGTGCTTTACCAACATTGTGCTAAATACTGTGCTCTCTCTGCAGATTCCGCCAAGTTTCGCAAGCTGTGCGATGCCATTGACACGCCCACAAAATTGTACGATGAACGCCAGTTTCCGCCCGTGGCCATAACGGCCAAGGATTGACAACGCGGCCAACGCCAAAGGGATGTTGTGTTCCTAGACAAATCCCGGTGTGATTAAGAGCACTCTCTGCATTTCCAAAAACAAAAACTAGAAGTTTTAGATTCTTCAAAAACGCACCCAAAAAAAATTTAGCAAATAATTTAAAGCAATTCAGAAAAAAACCACATAAAAAAACAAAAATACTCGAAAGAGAAAAATGTAAAAAAAAAGTATTTTAGTTTTTAGTATGTATTTAATTTGTATGCTGAGCAATATTTTTGGTTTCTATCCCACTGTATATACCTGTAACTAAACTTTCTGAATTCAGTTCATAATTAATAAGATATCTCATTCCAATAAATATGCTCTCTTTCTCTCTCAGAGTCCACATTATTAAATTACGAAAATATGTATAATATATGTATTTATTGATAGGCGAAGAGCAATGTTATGTTTATGAATAGGCTATTATTCGAAAGAAGCTCAAAAATCCAAAAAAAAGAAAGCATAAAAAGTAAGATAATCAATTAAATGTACCTTAAAAAATGAGCAACAAGAAACGTATTCAATTAGCTTTGCAAGTAAATATTATATGTGTAATAATAAATATTAATTAAATATTTCAAATATTTAGTTAAACAAAAAAAATAAGTATTAAAAAAATGTAATTTAGGCAACCGAAACTTAAACAATATTGCAACAATTAGATTTATCTAACTATGAATAACAAGATATACAATCTGAGATTCGCAATCAATTAACTTGAAATACAAAATTAATTACAAAATTATCATGTTTAAAACTATACAAAAGAAAAAAAAAATACAAAATTAAACAATGTTAAGTTAAATAAAAACAAGATAAATAAATTAAAAAACTGCAAAAAAACCCAAATATGTTAAAGTTGTTTTGATGTGGGAAATTAATATTGTTAAGAATTTAATTATAAATTCCAATTGATGTGAAAGAGTTTTAAACCCATTTGTTTTAAGCGATTTTGACGTAATTCAAATCGATTTGTAAATGCATTTTTGTTAATATTTGATACTATTATTGAAGAAAGAAGCAGCTAATTCAAAAACTTACATAAAGTACAATATATAGAAATTTCTGGGTTGAAAACTCTTTTCATGGGAAAACTTTGTTAGAAAACTGTTTCAAATTCCATTGCTCAATTTGCTGGCTCGCTGATTTAAAGTTTGCTCCTGTTCTTGCGGCTGATGATGACGATGATGATGATGATGGTGATGATGATGTTGTCGCTGCGGTGGCTGTTCCTCCTCCCCCACCTCTTCCGCCTCCTTCTCTGCCGGCTCATGTTCAATACTCATTTGTGTACATTTATCCAGTTTCCAACCAATTTCAATTGGTGGCGTCGCCGCCTTTTGAGATTTCAGCGAAAACATGGATCCGATCTTTTTCAGCTTATTGTGCACCGAGGATTCCACATCATGGTCACCGGAGCTCTTGCGACTTTTGCTGGATGCGCCCACAGACTTGGATGAGTGCTTGGAGCGCGTCGAATGCGACTTGGATGGCTTTGATTTGGATGACGAGCTTGAGGACGATGAGGAGGATGAGCTGCTGGAGCCGACACTGGCGTGCACCGGCTTTGTGGTTATCCAAATGCATAATGCAAACATAACCTCCGCCTTCAACGCCTCCTTAAGCGAGATCTATGAGAGCATTTGAATATATTTTGGACTACTTTGGAGTCTTTTCACGCTCACCTTCTCCTCGATGGCCACCGTCTTGACGTTCCACAGGAACTCCGTGCAGCCCAGCACCATTGCGGACATTAGGCCCAAGCCCAAGACCAGAAACACACCGCCAACATTCTCCAAGCCCAGCTCCGGGGTATCAGCGTCCCCCTTCTTGTCGCCCTCACATCTACCGCCGCCGTGCATCTCCTTCCACCACTTGCGCTTCAGCTCCGAGAGCACTCCCAGCTCACCCAGCTTCAACACAGCTCCGCTAATCTGCTTGCGATACGGCGAATCTGGACAAGGACTTGTTTAGCATTAAAAATCTTTTTTATAGTTCATCTAAACTTACTGAAGGGCATCGCAATGCCATAACTCTTGTAGTCCAGCCAGCCGCCAATTTGCATTAGGTCGCATTTACGCTCCACATTGTACTCCAGTGTGGTGGACTCCATCAGGAAGGCATAAAGATTTTTTCCTTTCTGAAAAGTTTTACTTTACTTAAATAAAGTGCATGTAATCACATTTAAGATGAAAGTTATCCCTAAACTTAAAAATGTTCTTAGATGTACAAATTAATCAAATGAGATGTATTTCTACTTATAATATTATATATTTTAATGTGAGATCCTTATATATATATTATCCATATTTGAAGTCTACAAAAATCGGAAGTTGAAACTAAATAATTGATGTGGTATTTGACCTAACATTTTCTTTAAATTTGAAAATAAACAAATATATAACATCTTTAAATTTATCAGACTAAATTTTATTTTATTTTTATATGAATTTAACTTTTCTTTTATATATTTGTTTCCTTTGCAAGAATTTAAGAATATTTAAAAGTTTATTTTCAAAGGAAAAAATAATAAAAAATAGATTATTATAGATTATAAAAAGAATTCCAAAATAAGAAAATAATTTAATATATAAGCCACAAAGATTTCTACTTTCTTTCAATATTCTATAGAATATACTTTACTATTTACTCACTTGGACACGTTCGACGCCTTCGTCGTTGGTCTTGGTAAAGACGGAGGGACTCGCACTCTCCATGGCCGTCCACATGCGTTGGTATGTGCTGAAATTGGAATCCCTGAAGAAGCCCAGTGTGGAGCCGCCGAGAAGTGCGCCATATTTGATCTTTGTCTGGGCAGCCAGATCTTCGGCACTGTTGATCGAGCTCGCCTGCCGCGAATTTGTCAAGAAGGCAGCCAAATTAGCTGTGTAGGAGTTTAACATCATGAGGGCAAAGAACCACCACATCCCAGTCACGAGACGCGTCGAGGCGGCTCTTCAGGCGAGAGGGGGAAATTCATTAATTATTATATAGTTTTTCTTAATTTAATTTCACTCACTTGGGCAATATATCGCAGCCCTGACCCATAAGCGAACCTATGGACAGCCACATGGTATTGCTCAGAATCCAGATATTCTCAACCTCCTCGGGTTCCTTGCACGGGTGCGGATTCTCCCAGTCGTCCGGCGCCATGCGCGCCAAGCCGAGTAGTAAAAATGATATGAAGAGATACGCGGAACCCATATAGATCCAAACATCCAGGGAGAACGGCGACAGAAACGAAAACAAATCTGTCGGTGGTGTGGGTGCCTTCGAGAATAAAATGCTAATGCCCAGATTCATGAAAGGCGGCGTAAAATCGACCGCTTGTCGTCTCGACGAGGTCATGGTCAGATCGCATATGCCCAGATCGGCATTCTACAAAAAATTTTATGAGAGAGATATAATATATCAGTTAGGAACTTTAATGATTAAATAAAATATGTTTTTTTTAGGTAGAATAAGCCTTGAAGAAGGATAAGTAAATCAATTTCAGTTAAATGATAAATTATTATTATTTATAAATTTTATAGGTGTACGTTTTGGGGCTCCGGTAACGAAATTCTCTTGCACGGTTTTATAAAACTTAATTATTTGGTCATTAAAGGCCATAGTATAGAGTTGGTGATAGTCATAGCATAGTTACAGTTATTACAGTTTTTATGAATTAGCTAGATTAGTTAGATCTTGAAAAACTTAAGTCTTTCTAACAAAAAACTTAATTTTTAAACAATTATATTATGATGTTGTAGTCCGATATTAAAACAAGTAAGAACGTTGCAGTCGGGCGTTACCGACTGCGTTATACTCGTTCACATTCTTAATTATTACTATTATTTTAAAAAATTTCGATATTTGAG
>SCDY01000398.1:0-76168 GCA_004143825.1 Drosophila micromelanica
TGTTTAAATGGCTATATCTCAGCCATTTCTATTCCGATCTCGAAAAGGTATACCTCTTTCGACTCGTATAAGTCGATCACCATCAAAAGTTTTCAATTTTAAAACTTTCGAAATTTTGGCAAATTTTGTGATGTTACCCCTTGTGATTTTTGTCAAATTTGGATTAGTTAGGAATTCACTCTTCAAATGGCTATATCTCGGCCATTTCCAGTCCGATCTCGGAAAGATATACCTCTTTCGACTCGTATAAGTCTATATTTTCGATCGCCATCAAAAGTTTTCAATTTTAAAATTTTCGAAATTTTGGCAAAAATTGTGATGTTTCGACTCGTATAAGTTTTTAATTTTAAAGTTTTCAATTTTAAAGTTTTTGAAATTTTGGCAATATTTACCCCTTGTGATTTTGGTCTATATATCGAAATTTTGGCACACCAATTGCTTCAAATTGTAATAAAAAATACGTCTTGAAATGCAAAAGTATTTAATCCGTGAATTATTAAGTTCAACCTGTAAGTGCATACAATTTATTTAAAAATCTGATATTCTACTTATGCCCTGAGCTGTTACAAACACACTGTATTTACTACTGGATATTTTAAGCAAATTCTTTGTATTTATGAAAATATATTATTAATTAGCATTTAGTGCACTGATTTTATTTGATTTGTATTTTGTTTGTCTATTGTTTGTTGCTGTATTTATAAAGGAAGTCCTTGTGAATGACGAATCTGTAAAGCGAAACTAACAGCTTCGGGCATGAGCCCTATGTGAGTGTGTGTGGGTCTGCGTGTTTGTGTGTAAGTGGCAGACATTTGCAAGGCAAATATTTATAAACTAACACACACGCACACTGACTCTGACAAAGGAATCTTTAGGAGCTGACAACAGCGACACGCACTTGACTTTCGAAACTCACTTGAAGTCCTGTTGAGATCAGAGCTGAGTTGAGTTGAGTTGAGTTCTTCTCTGTCTGTTAACTGTTCGTTTGTTTGTTCGCTTGTTTGTTTATGCTGCTAAAGTTTTGCCTGCCTGCCACAAGCTGAGCTGCTGACTGCTGCCTGCTGTCTGCTGTCTGCTGCCTCGCGCCACGACTCGGGCATGATGTTGCACATTTGGCTGCCGCAGCAAAGACTATGAAGCTGTTTTCATTAGATTTCTCTGGCGCACAGGCTGCAAATAATGTTCAAATAGGTCGCCATATAAAAATAAGCGCACGAAATAAGCAAAATGCATTTCAAGCGGAAGGCAGCGCCACAGGCCACAGTCAAAGCCCCCTCCCCCTCCCCCCCTTACAGAAGCTTGTGCACAGCTTGTGTATGTCAACACATCTTGGTTTGGGGCAAGCTCGGCGCGTAGTTCCCGCATTGACCTCGAAAAAAAAATACTCTCTCTAGCCATCCGGCCGCGCGGCCTGCACGAACAACATGCACTCATTCATTCACTCATTCACTTCATTTACCGAGTTACGCACACGAATGCAATTCGAATGCGAATGCGAATGTGAATGCGAGTTGTGGGCTGAGCCCCTGTTGATGACATCAATTTGCGTGAATTGTGCTAGGAAAACGTTGCCGGAAACTGGCAGACTAATGGAGCGGAAGTTTTTCCAAAGCATTCAAATGACTGCTACACATACGACCAACCCCCCCCCCCCCCTCTCCACGTTGACACCCCAACCCCTTTTGCCAGCAGTTTGGCCAAGCATAGAGAAGCGTCAACTAGATATCCTGGCCAAGCAGACTGACAGTCAGTTGGCTGACTGCAGTTGGCCATTTGCAGCCGCATTCAAACAGAATTCAGATGAGCTGCCCTTCCCCTCTCTCTCTCTTACCATTTGTCCCTCTGTTATTGTTGACTGTCTGGCCGACTGTTATTTAGCAGCGCTGCTAATGAAGCCTGCTGTTGCCAGCAATTAAACAGCAGCTCAACTCTAATGCAATTGTCTCGCTCTCTCTCTCTCTCTCTCTCTCTCACTCTCTCTCATTCGCTCTTTCGCTGTTCCGCTTAATTTGTTGTGAACGTTGTTAAATTAAACTTGTCTGCTGTGCATTTAAAATGTCACCAAACACATCCCCCCATTGGGCCAAGGCATCGCTTGATCCGTTACGTAGCCAGCCGAGTTGGCAGTCCCAATTGTTGGCAGCACCGCATGCACACGAAAATTTTATCAGCATCAGCATGAAAATGTCGCCGCATATTAACCTGTCATCCATCACTTTTGATACTTTAGCATCGTCGCGTTCCACCTTCCTGGGCAATGTCAGGAATATGAGGACGTGGGTGGGGTGTGTTGGGGTGGGGTGTGCTGGGGTGGGGTGGGTTATAGCACACTTTTAACCCGCTGCTGCTGCTGCTGCTGCTTCCATGTCACGCAGCAAAAAGGGTCAATTCCGTTGCACGACACACAAAAGGATAACGAGCGCAATATGAGTTGGCATTATAATACAACAACAAATACAACAACAACAACCATGTTGAATGACAGCGCAAAACACAAAGAGAAAATAAAATGGCGTCGTCGCTGTTGTTGACGCAGTTGTAGCTCTTCATATTGTTGCTGTTATTGTTGTTGTTGTTGTTGTTGTTGCTCCTGCAGTATCTGACGATAGAAATGCCACTGACGCTGACGCTGACGCTGATGCTGATGCTAAAAATAAAAATGTATTACAAAAACAAACAACAAAAAAAAAACACAACCATCAAGGTTCAGCTTACAGTTTTATTCAATAAACAGTTTTACTTCATTTGATTACTGATGAAATGTTAAAGTGCTTCTTTTTAGCTGAATGCGCATTACGAAAAGTTGCTTTAAAGCTCATGTAAACAAGCTTAATAAACCAACTTTTGCTGTAAGCCGATGGCACAAAGTGTTTATTTACAGGTATGCGGACAGTGCTCTGCAGGAGTTTAATAAACAGGATAAGGGAGAATGTTGGCATCTAAAATATCAGATACAAGTTTTAGTTATTTTAACAATATAAAATTAAATTACATTATAGTATTCAGTCATAAGCTAAAAATGTTTGGTATCAATTTACAGCCAGAATCCTCCTTGATCCAGTTGCCCAAATAATAGGAACTCCAAGAAAATGTTTATCACCCATTACTGCATTGATACGAGTTATTTTTTAATTATATGTTTTCTATAGATATGCAGTTTAAACTTTTCTCAGTAATCGGTTTGTTTGAGTTATTGCTCTAATCTTATGCATTTTTTATGTGTCATTGTAGTGTGTTTTATGATAAATATACAAATATTTCACACACTCTTTCCAGATACTCTCTCGAAAAACCATTTGCGTATCCACCGAACTATATAACAAATTTGCTTTGAAGCAGCAGCAACACAATCACAAATACCTAACGGGACGGAGGCGTGGCGGGTTCCCTTAAAAATGGCACACTCCAGAGGCGGCCGCCATTGTAAAATAATTCTCCATCCCCCGAACCCCCGCCAGCATCGCTAGCCAAGCTGTGGCTTAACCGTTGATGCGGTTCTAGATAACTTTGGCGTAGCTAAAGGCCAAGTTTAGAGCCTGGCTGTGTGTGTGTGTGTGAGCTATGCTGATGGCGCATCAGTTTAGCTAGCATATGTGTGTGTGTGTGTGAGAGTGTGTGTGTGTGTGAGAGTGTGTGTGTTTTTATGACTAAAATTGTAAATTATGTCAACTGGCCACGACCCACAGAGCTCGTTATAGTTGGAGTACGATATCCACACACACACATGCACGCACACACACACACACACACACACACACACACACACACACACACACACACACACACACACACACACACACTCACAGCGCGCAACATTTGAAATTCTGATGAAAAGACACATATTTTTTTATTCGACTAAAGTACACATTTTTTTGTGGCTGCTTGTTCTTTGCCGCTTATCTTTAACTTTTATTTAATTTACCTTTATTTTTCATATTTATGGTCGTGCACAATAAAATTAATCATTTTTATACATATAAACTCACTATATAATTTAATAATTGTTCCCAGGAGGAAAGATGGTGAAAAAAAAAATATTTATAGATATAAAATGTTTGTGCACACACACATTTCGCTTAATTCAACTGTCGATTTATCACACTTAACCCCACAACCACAACTATCATATCAGAACGATGCTAATGATGATGCTGCTGTTGTTGGCGATGATGATGATGACGATCTCGCTGTTTAGTGAACGCTGATTAGTTGCCCACTCTCATGCGATTGCGTGCCTAATTCGGGTTCCATTCTACTCAGCTCTACTCAACTCAATTCTATTCTATCCCATACTGCTCTGCGGTTCCGGCTGCAATCAGGGCCCCATTTATATTCCATGGACAGCCCGCAGCAGACAAAACTGCAAAACATCTGCCCAAAAACGCAATGCCCATGTCATGTAGTCATCTATTTTGTGGGTTTTACGAGTTGTGCGGAGACTGCCTGCATTTTAGATTGAGATTTATATGGCTTTATGTGTTGTACGTACACACATCTAAATACAAAGAAAAATAATGCCATTTTGTTAGATTTCCACAGTTTTTAGTATTCGTTCGTTTAATTTTTATTTATTTTATTTTTCATGATAAATCAGAGCATAGAAATTGAGCGAGCATCAAAAAATACTTTTAATTGTGTTTGCTCTATCTCTCTCTCTTTCTATCTCCATTATACTCTCTTATACCTTGGGGCTAAAAAGCTTATACACAAATGTATTCAAATATATATACAATCTATTCAAATTTGGGATTTGTTTAATGAACGAGAAAATACAATAACAGAAAGAGAAATACAATACCAATTGAATTGCATGTATATTTAAAGGACATGTACAACACATTATTTGTATGTGAAAAATTTTCAATCAGGTATTTGATAAAAATATATTATTTGGTATCATATATTGTATATATTCATCAACATTTTTTTTAAAAGCTTTTAATATTCATGTTTGAGTTCCGATATATTTTAAAAATAATAATCATATTTTGCCAATAGGCTTTTTTAGTGGACATACTCTCGTCTCCCTTCGAAATGGAATAATATTCTAAACTAAACTTATGAAACTAGAACTAAGTTCAGATTGAGAACGATTTTTATGCCGAATCTAAAAAGATTTTTAGGATAGGTTAAGAAAACGAGCTTTAGATAAATATAGGTTGCTCCCAGATTTTTAAATTTATCGATCACTGATTTGCAAAAACTTGCTTTGCTCACAAATAACTTTAAAAATTCGCTTGCAGATAATCGAGCTTAAAAATAGTTTTATTTTTACATATCAGAAGTTAACCAGACTCTTAGGGCTTGTAAATCGAATTCGTTAAACAAATATGTTTGACAATAATCTGGAATTTCCTCTTGATATGAGAGTTAAGCGGCTAACCAAGCAATAAACTCTTGATTCATTGTCATTCGCTTCTGGAATTGGACTGCAGTCGACTTCCGTTTGTGGTGGCAAACTGATGCTCATCATCGTGTCAGAGAACTCCACGACCACAATACGCCAGTCACAATGCAGCGTTCATTTGCGCACACAATAACCATTTGTTGCACATTCACATTCGCATTCGCATTTACATTCACAGCCACATTCGCATTCATCCAATCCAAACGTCATCAGTTCGAGTTGCCGTCCATAGAAATGCGTGCGGATGGAGACAAATCATTTGCTCGTTCAAAAGTGCACAAATTAAGCGGAGATTTGTCCCGGGTCCGGGTCGATGTTGCAGCTATATACAGATATGTGCATCTGTATATATCTGTTTCTTGTCACCCTACTGCATTCGAATGAACTATTCGGGCTGCATGTCGCAGTTGAGATTTTTAATTGAATCAATTTTCAAATATTAACCAACAATGGTAAACTGAAGCGTGGGAGCTCTGAATGCGCTTTAAAATCGAATAAGCAATTGCCAGAGAACACACTCCTCTCTCTCTATCTTTCTCTCTCCCTTTGCCTCTCACTTTCGCTCGCTCTATGCCTTTTCGCATATCATTATTTTGTTCAATGCCACAAAGAGCAAAACACAAATCACACAAAAATAAAGAGCACAAAGGCACAAAGCTTAAAGCGTGAAACACTTGAGAATTGTTTTGCACTTTTATGTTTGTTTGCCTGTTTTTCCTTTTCTTTCTGGGCTTTCTTTTTTTTTAATTTTATTTTTTCCCTTTTGTAGGAAAAATATTTTCCGCTTGCTTCACTCAACGGGATTTCGTTGGCTCAAATATATATATATTTGTATATATACATATATAATATTATTTTTATTTTGCTTTTTTTTTGCCAAGCGTCTCCTTTGGGGAACGGCGCACTTTAGATTTGAGTGTGTGCTGGATTATTCGTCCTTTTAGCTGGCGTGTTCTGAAATCGAGCAACACATAAAATTCATATTTGCCATAAAAATATGCAAATAAAATGTCATTAAACAATGAGAAGGCCACACGAACAGCAAAGCAAAGAAAAAAAACCAAAAATAAAAAAATATATATTTGTATATATGTATATATATCCCTATATTATGTGTATTATAGTATGTAGAGTATGCATAGAGTATTTAAACATAAGTGCACACTAGATGTATATTAATCAAAGGTTGCCGTGCTCTGGGAACTTTTAGATTCAATTCGTGTATCTTAGCAGGATTGGAGATTCTCTGTAGTATCTTTCGTAAGGGCATAACAAAGAAGAAGAAAAAGAGGATTCGTCGAGAGTTGGCATAGCATTAAAACGCAATTTTATTGCATGTCCTTGGGGGGCATTGGAATGGCGTTGCCATTATTGTCTTAAGGACAACAATGACGGCAGGCGGCGACAGCCCAGCAACAACAACAACAATGGGGAATCATCGATGCAGAACTCAAAAGGGAAGGACAAAACAAACACAAGAGGGAGACAAAAAGATAGTTACATTGAGAGAAAGAGAGCACATTAGTTTTATGCTTTTTTTCTTCCTATATGTCTCTATGCTGACTACTTTTATTATTTCTCAGCCATGTTTCTGCTATCCCTGTGGCCATTGCCTAGCGATAATAACACGATTTGTTGTCTACTGCAGGCTCATTAGATTTTATTCGTTGCTTTCTATTGAAATACGGTTGCATTCTCTTCTACGCTTCACAGAACACGTTCTTGGTGAATTTATTCTAGAAATCAATTTCATACTTTTATCCATTTGAAGTTGATTTTTAGATTCAAGCATAACACTTGCTTTTCACAAAATTTGATTCGACGCGGAAAATTTCGTGTTAATAAAAAGTAAATTCACTTTCCGAGATTAGCTTGAAAATATTCCACAAGTATTAAAGCGATATTGATTTATCTACAGCCGGTATATATTTGCAAAACCTAAAAAAACTTTATTTTTGATTCTCTTATACTTATACAGTAAAATAATTAATTTAAACTGTTTTGTGTCTATTTAAATGTTCGGAACTGTAGAAAGGCGTATGTATTTCATTTTACATGCGGGTAATAACTTACACACATGTGTGTGCGTGTGTGTGTGTGTGTGTGTGTGTGCGTATGTGCTGGGATTAAAATGTCTTTTTATGTATCAAAAGGGTACCATCAATGTAAGTACCCAATGCTGCAAGGCCTAGGTAACATGAGTAAGCCGAAGTTTAATTGCGCCTGTGGGAATATGTGGCGTATGCGCGATATATATATATATATATATTTTTAGTTTGCTTTAAAATCAAGTTTTTCTTTAATATTGCAATTAAATTGGTATCAAATATGCCCGTCATTCAATATAGTTCGTTATATCTAGTAAAAAAGTTAATTAACTTTTTAATTAAGCCCGCAATGTACGTAAATTAAGAACGGTTTGTTTTTCGCTCATTCGCTGTTGATTTTCTTGCGGCAATTACATGAATTTGACTAATTGACAAGCGCGCCGAATAAATATGTAAATAATAGAGGCATAATTGTAATTATTGCTGCAAAACAAATATATAATTACAGCATATGCCAATTAAATTACCCTTTAAATGCCCAACAGCCACAATTTTGTGGCCATAATCTGTCTGTCCAGTGCAGAGTGAATTCAATTGAATAACTGAGGCAAATGCACACGAATCAGCGAGCCAACTTCGAGCTGGAGGAGACCTCCTCCCTCTTCTTCACCCAAGGGGCTGCCCTTAACGCACTGATTATCATAATAAGCAACCCAATTAAAACTCTTGTGCTGTTATAAACCTAATTAAATCATCATAATAGCCACGGCATCAGCATCATTATCAACATTTGATGTTGTTATTGCAGCTGAAAAGCAAGTGATGCGTAATATCGGCAGTGCATCACATTATGCATCATTGTACATTAAGCCAGTCAATGAGCATTCAGCCAGTCGCACGTGGGGTATTCATGATATCCATGATATTTTCGTTTTAATTAGTCGCCCAACCCGTGTCAGCATTGTGTCATTGTGGTTCTGGGGCATTTTATGGGCTGGAAAGGACACAGCATCCATGCACATTGCTGATTTGGCGTCTTTAGGCGTTGCTTTTGTTTTCGTTAATATTCTCGTATGGGTCTGTGACGTCACAGCTTGGGTCACGCTTTGACATTGTACGTCTGCCCTTTGGCCAGCAGCAGCAGCAGCAGAAGCAGCTGTCCGCAGGCAGTTGCTTTCATTTCTTGCGTCATTTCATATGAAAGCAGCAGTTCACATTTGACATTTGACAGAATCAGCGTAAAGAGCACAGCGTTAAGGACAAGCAAAAGAAAGCACTTAATAATCAGTACGCTGTGCGGGCAAAAAAAAAAAAATATAAATGTATATTTATATTTATATATATGTATATTTGCAAACACTATTCGCATTGGTCAGCTTGGCGTATACTTCATTTTGTTGTTTTATTTCTTTGTAAACATATTATATCGGTAGGATAGCTATGTGATATCAGACATCTGATTTTTTCTAACTAAAAGATCTTTAAGTTGTATTTAAATTAGACAATCGTCTGTTATGTTAATGCTAGTTTACTCAAAGGCTAATTTTTAATTTAATTTATTCAAGCGAACAATTTTTGGATTTTTCTTCTGCATTTCAAAAGTATTTGTTCAATTTTAATTGAAAAGTATTCTTTTATTTGTCAACTGCACTCAAACTGAAGAAACATGATCATTTCATGCATTCCACTGCCACATAATGTAATCAGATATAACAGGTAAATAAATAAAAAAAATTTAATCAATAATGAAATAAAATAATGGCATTATTACAAAATTGGAGAGTTTATCGCACGTTTTTAGGTCGTGTGCCGCTTACGTACGTGCTCGATGGAGCTTGAGTTAGCCCAGTTTATAGAAAGGATGGGTAGACAAACTCGCTCTTTGTGAAAAAGAAAACCAAAAATATAAAAAACAAGAAATGACGCTTGGTAGTTGACTTGCTCACATTTATTTGATTATTGATTTTCAATGGCAGCGCTCTCGATGCTGCCTTTAAGTGCAGCACCGGGACGCCCCTGAGTAACTCGAGACCCGTGTTAGCTTTACACACAAAGTCAAAGACGACACACACACACACACACACGCACACACCGCCCAAGATTCGCATGTGTCTTGGACTTGGCTTGGCTGGCTGGCTGGCTGGCTGGTGATATCATCAAGGTCAGCTCCCAGCTCAAATGAGCCGAAAGCAAGCGGTGTACATAAGGCTGAATACTCGTAGCACTCGTAGGTCGCACTAAATTGAGCGTCTCAGCGTTAACGAGCGCCAGCGGCGCCGGTGTCGGTGTCGGTGGTGTCGGTGGTGTCGGCTGTGGCAGTGGCGACGCCGTGCCATTAAAGTCGTGGCCGGACGTAGCCACGCGGCACTTGTTTAATGATGGGTCACATCTGCCGCGCCCCCGCTGTGACCGCGTCCACAGCCGCCACATGCGGTGTCGAGCAATAAAAACGAAGCGCCAGTAAATTCCTACAGTCCCCTATTCTCGCACTCCGCAGAGCCCGCACGTGGCCACTTCTGCTATGCTGTCCATATGGCTGTGTTTGCATATTCCGCATCCTGCTAAATAAAACCATATGCGGCGCATGGAACGCTCGTTACCCAGTTGGATCTCACTTCAGTTGAGAACTTTATATAAAGAATTTTCCATGAGTTCATTTAAAGCTTTATTGTTTAAAAAAATACATAATAAAAAAACACATGGGAAGAAGTCTAATCCATTTTGAATAAAATATATTATAAATATTTATAAAACAAATTTATTTTTTTTATTTTATTTAAAAAGCTTCAATAATTAAAAAATTATGATTCTTTTCATAATTGAAGCAGTTTCAAGCTATACATACCATTTTGTGTTAAAATTGGCATTGGTCAGCCTGACGTATACTTAATTTTGTTATTTTATGAAAAGAAATACTTGAGCTCCAAAAAGATTTAATGTTAGTCGAAAATTTACACACATTCTACCGTTTGTTTATATTAACTAATCGAAAAGTCGTGAATAGTCGAATTGTCACCAGCTTTGCACACTAATTAACCAACTCAGTCTACCAATTTCCAATATATCCAATCAATGTTCATATATCTGGCGTCATTGTCTAATCGTATATAACGTAAACATATGTCAGTTATTTTGATTAACAAGAAAAACCATAATTATCTATCGTATATAAAGATATAAAACAGAAGTTTGACATCCCTATTCACTGAAAACATATATGTATTATATTTAAAAATGTATAATTTACATTTATTTAAGTTTTTGAATATATTTACTATGGCCGCAGACTCCTTCATTTTATTTATAACTTTTTAGTTATATCAAGTGACGCATTCTTAAATTCATCAAAAGTAAGCTTCAATAATTTTAAAGTGCAAAAAGTGAATATCCCGTTGATGCTTTCTAATTTGTGTTGTTGTTCTTCACACAGGGTATTATTTGTTCGAAATGTCAAATCTAAATGTTGTTTCCTTTCTTGTGGCATTGTTTTCATTTTATGAGGCGCTCAAAACGAGTCCAAATATTTGTTTCGTGCTGCTCGTTTCGATTTGAGCCACGCCTGAGCATTTATTTTATAGTTCACCTGGCGCCAGACATTTGGCTAATGGCTGCAATCCGACGTTGCCACAAAAGGTCAACTGCATAACCGCTAGCTCGGAGACGAGTCGATGGTAATTTTTCAAAAACCGACAACACTCCCGGCCAAAGTTACAGTTGCCCAATTCAGATAAGAACTGGGGGAGTAAGAACCTGTTAGCCCAGGTTACACAATAAAGCACTTAAAATAGAGTGAGAGAGAAGCCGAGAAATGTTTTGCGGAACTTGTGCTGAAACTAAGTCCAGGAATTACTTTAATATTCAACATTGAAAATACGATTTCTTTGCCATAATACTGGCTAATTGCAGAAAGTCAGCTTTATAACTGACTCTGACTCTGGCTGTATATAACAGGCAGCTGTCTCCCTTTTACCTGAGCCAATTTATCAATAAAGTGACGCCAGTCGCGCCGCAACCCTCTTCAACTCATCAATTAAAACTATGGTCTTATATACACCAGCTGGGAAAACAGGCGCAACGTCAACTTTCAGTTCCGAAAACACAAACAGGCCATTCCCCAAATCGAGCTCTCCCCCTCCCTCGCGGATCTCTAACTCTCCGTACAGAATGCTAACCGAATTGTTTTCGTTGCCTCGTTTACCCTTTGACTTTCAGAGTTCGTTTTGGCCGTTGTGTATCTTTTAAGCAGGCGAAATTCGCAAAAATTCTGAAAGCGAACGCAAACAAAACAAACAAATAGACGAACTGAATGGGGGGTGTGGGAGGTAGTGGGGGTTGCCCAACCCTTATACAGTTGACCTTTGCACAGTCAAACTGACTGCGCGACTGCCACCCATTCAGCACCGTACACCTGCTCAACCCCTCAACCCCCGCTCCTGTGCACCAGCGTCCTTGTCATCATCATCGTATCGTTATGGTTACCTAACCCTTACCCCCAAACCCGCCACACCCCGTACTCATGCCTTTGCGCCGCAAACTTTGAAAATTATAATTTAATTTGAATGTCATTAAAATTTGTGCGGCGTGAGTTAAACCCCACTCCGCCCCCCTCAAACACTCAGCCTGTGTTCCCCACTCCCCCCATTCTGGTTAAACATTCCTATGAAGTGTACTCGTACAAAGCATACACTGGTCGCATATAAGTCTTTTGTATATATTTATATAATTTTCATTCTCTCTACTTTTTCTATTTGCTATTTTATGGAATTTAATCAACATTTTGCTGAAACAGCCAAAGTTGAAAACATAAATTCTGTCTGCCATAAAAATGAAAGAAAATGAATGAAACTTAATTTCAAAACTGACGCTGCTCACTAAATTCTCCCCGCCGCCCGCCCTCTAGACCAGCGGTCGCTGAGTTTCCATTAAAAAATGCGCATTTTTACAAAGAAAAAGTTTTTAGTGAAACTGCCAAGTGGAAACGGCAAACGACGCAGAAAAACTGCTGCAACCGCAAGGAATTAAGAAAAATATTCACTTAGACACTTTGCGCCTTATCTGTAGGCCAACAGCCGCAGCAGACGACTTGCCAACACTTGGCTAAAATCCACCACAAACAAGCACAAACAAGTGAGAAGGCTCTAGTCGGGAGTTCTAGACTAGGAGATACCCTGAAACCTGCGATCTGTTGTTACAGATATTTCAGTATTTCTTTCATAGTAGAAAAACTGCATATGCTTTCCTCGAATATATTGAACTTAATTTGGTAACTGTTCTAGTTTCCCGAACCTACAGCCAAATTTTATATATATACCCTTTCCGAGATCAAGATCAAGAATATACATACATACATACAGAATACAATGCTTTAGGAGTTGAAGATGCTTCTTTCTTTTGCCTATTATACCCATTTTCTTGGATACAGGGTATATTAAGTAGAAAGAATGTCGTGAAATTAATTTTTCTGCAACTGAAATTGAGTCAAAACTGTCGCCTCCTTCAAAAAAGTTGTGACTAAAAAAATGAGGGTTGCTTTGTATATATACATATATACATCTATATATATATATATATATATATATATATATATATATATATATAGATGTTTAAGTTTGAATACGATATCTTTAAAAACGGTTAATTTTTCCTATGGGAGCTAACTGATATAGTGGTGCAATTTACTGATTTGGACGGACAATTGAAATGTGAAAACTTAATTTCATTAAGCACAAACATCTGTACTTGCTTCACTCTTGATCAAGAAAATATATGCTATATAGAGGTTTCAAAGTGAATTTAAGAACTTAGTCAATAGCGTGGACTTTGTCGGGGTATTCGTGACAAAAAGCCTCAGCAAGTGCAATTTTAAGCCGGTATTCACGAACAGCTTGTTTTACGAATTCCAATTGACTTAATTTAAGAAAAATGCAGTCTCGTCTTAATCACACTTTAATTGTGCTGCAAAATAATATTTAAATTAGAGCGGCGCCAGGAAGTGGCAGACAGTGGCATGGCGACCGTTGAAGCAAGTGGAGCCTTCCATATGTACATATATATGTATGTGTGTATGTATATATGTATATATGTGTGTACAGTCCATAATGGGCTGTCATCATGCAAGGCAGTTACTGCCCTCAAGGACAAGGCAGAGGCAGCCAATACAAGGCAGCTAATGTCGTGGCAGCAGCAGCAACCAATCGTATACTTAATGCGCCTTGCCACGAACCTCAACTGCAATTGCAGCTTCTGAGACAATTAAACTCAAATGCCTGGAAGGAGAATGCAGTGCAGCATTCGGGGACTAACAATTTGTATGGGTTTTTATGGCAATCTTCAAAATAATCATTAGAATGGGGTTCCAACTACACAACTAAGGGTGCTCACATAACTGAATTTTCAACCGATTATAAATTTTATAATTGATCAGTTTTATATTTGATGCTTAATGCGTAGTTGGTTTATTCTTAGTCTATTCGTAATACTAGGAGCCTGAATTTACACAATTTCCAAACATTAGAAACACATTTCAAAAATATAATATTATATTTGAGATATGTTAATTTTTGCTTTTTGGGAAATTTTGTTTCAATTTTAATAATGTTATCCTTTGTATACTGTGTTCTCTACTAGCTTAAACAGTTGGGGCTTCTTATTTAATTTATTTGATAATCCTTATGAAAGGGACTGAATTGGTGAAGAACATGGGTACAAGCATTTATGGAATCCGTTCAGGAATTCGTTCAAGTAGCAAAAACTCGACTCAATTTGGAGGCGGTTTAATGTAGCTGTAATTAAAAAGTTAAGTGACTCTCCAGTTAAATTATAAAAAAATAAATATATATTTATGTATATATGTTTATATATACGGTTGATGATGTTGTTGCATGTTGCAAAGGATACAGAAACAGCTGCCTCAGAAAGCGATTCTCGACACTTGAGTGTGGCCCCGATATGAAATACATATAACAACATGTGAATATATACATAAGTAAATAAATGTATACATATATAGGTGTATGAGCTGGTGAGGGGTGGGGGAGGCAGAACTGGCACTCAAAGAACTTTGAATGCGAGCCGAGACCAGAGCTTGTGGCAGCCTCCAATTTTCGTTGCTTTTCGCCATTGCATCTTTGCTCGAGTGGTAAACATGCAACACACACTCACACACACGCAAGGCAAACACACCTAAATATTGTAGCACACAAATGGGGGCAACAGAGGCAAGTCAACATGCACTTGTGGCAGCAGCTAAGAATTAAGGCAAGCGAGGCAGCTGCGGCAACTGCGGCAACTGTGGCAACTGTGGCAACTGGGGAAACTAAGACAAATAACTTAATGCCTTTTCTATTTGCAGTTCAAACAATAGAGCCAGGCACGGGGAGGCGCCACAAAAGTGCAACAGCTGCACAAAAAAAAGGAACTGGAAACTAAAAGCTGAAACAAAAGCCCAAAACTCAAAGTAAACCCAGACAGACACACAAAGAAGCCAGCGAAAGAGAGGAGAGGGAGGCAGAACGGAAGAGAGGGAGAGAGAGAGAGAGAGGCGACAGACGAAGAGACAGCTAGCGTGGAGTGTTGGAAGCATGTGTAGTGCAGAGTCCACACGGCATCTTCAAGTGGCAACAACAACAGCAACAGCAACAGCAACAACAACAACAACAAACACAAACACGACCGGATAATAAGGATAAGGGGCAACAACAACAGCAACTGCAACGAGTGCAACGACAAGTATTTGCGCTTGGCTGCAGCGGGGGCAGCGCAGGCGGAGCGCAGACCGGGCACAGAATTTGTAAGGCCGCCAAGCACCAAACACCAAAATCCAATCCAAATCTAAACGGAAACAGCTGAAAAAACAAACAGAAAACTAAAAAATAATAAAAACAAAAACAAAAATCAAGCCGTGGCAAGTGGTAGTTGCAACGAGGTGACGTCACACGCCGCTAAGTAGGACACGCGGTTCGCAAACGCAATTTTCGTGTTAGCAGTTTCCGCAACCTCCGCATCCGCATCCGTATCCGCATCCGCATCCGCGACATGGTCTCTCGACTGAGCCTTCACTCGCTGGCCGCCGCGCTGTTCGTGCTGTCGCTGCGACTCTGCTGCGTCTGCGGCGTCATCGATCGCCTGGTGGTGCAGACTAGCTCCGGCCCGGTGCGCGGCCGTTCGGTGACGGTGCAGGGGCGCGAGGTGCACGTCTATACGGGCATACCCTACGCCAAGCCGCCCATCGACGATTTGCGCTTTCGCAAGCCGGTGCCGGCGGAGCCCTGGCACGGCGTTTTGGATGCCACCCGGCTCTCGGCCACCTGCGTTCAGGAGCGGTAAGTTGCTCGGGTTATCGGTGGGAGGTGGGGGAGCTCTTGCCTGCAGTTCTGCAGATGTAGTTGACCTAGAATTCAGTACCGGCCCCCGGATGCCATTTGCCGTTGACCTAACTGTTGCTAGTGACGTCATTGCGAGAGCCGTGCAAAGCATTCAAGCCGGCCAAAATGGAGAATACATATATATGTATTATATATATCTACATAGTATGCAAACATCATATATATTAATTTGTATATACAGTTTAAGCTTGAGAGTTGACTGACATAGTTTACTTAGGGAACAAATATATTTTAAAGCTTATATACACATTTTTCGAACAGAAGCATAAACAATTTGCACTTAATATAAAACAAACTAACTGTCAATTCTACTGACCTTTAAAAACGTACACATTAATAATTAAACAAACTTTTTGAACTTTTCTGCGGAATAATATGAAATATATGCTCAAAGTTTAAAAGTCGACTCTATTTGCTTGAAAACTGACAAAAACCATACGGACATTGTTCTAACTTTACTTTGTAAACAATGAAAATGTATTTTAGGCGAATTACTTCAAATAAGTAAAAATATGTATAGCATACTATTTTGGGTAAATACATTTTTTTTGTAAAATTTGTATATTTTCTTATAAATATATTAAGGGGGAAAAAAGGATTGATCATAGGTGATACAATTTACAATTTTCATACATATATGGGGAAACGTATGTTTTTTAATTAAGGATTCACTATATTGATAAAATTTCTTAACAGAAAAACAGAAGTAGACATATTATATATTCTACTGTGCAATATACAGTATTTAGTGGCTCTATAAGTAGACTGTTCGCACAATTACATCAACACTTCAGAGCCCGTTCCCAAAAATGGCACTCAGTTTGGTCGATATATAAGGAAACAAAAGAAAACAAAAAACATTTCCGAAATGTTTACCTTCTCTTTGTCAGTTTTAAGTATACAAGAAGCCAACAGAGTACTCGTATATAGTCTTTCAGTTAGCATAAATCAATTAGCTTTAACTAAAACTCAGTTCTTTGTAAGTATAAATCAGTCTAATGAATTTCAAGGGAGCGTACAAAGTGTGTGTGTGTGTGCGTGCCTGTGTGTGTGTGGCAAACGGGAAATTAGACAAATATAGAGATACAAATAAAGATAGGACAGCGAGATAGAGAGACACGGAGACAGAGCAGAATCGCCTTTTCCGGTTTGTTATAAATTACTTTTTATGCGAAGTGGCAAAGTTAATTTCAATTGACACGAAACCAAACACACCTACAGAAAGCGAGCCAAACGGATATGAATATATTGAATCACACTCAAACACACTCGCGACCAGCGAGAACAGCGCGTTCTGGCCAGTTTCTGATGTGTTTGTTGTATATATCGATTCGAGGGATTCAACATTTATAGGGCAAACGAACTATGTGGCTCAAAGGGCGAGGGTGTGGGGGGTGTCTACGGTATATTTATGTATGTGAATGGGTATGTGTGCAGGTTTTGTATGGGCTTGTGTGTGCCCTCGAAAAATGGCACAGCGAAAGTAAAATAGGCAAATCAGAGGAGAGTAAATAAAAATAAATAACACAGCTGGTTACTTTGTCGTAATTGGCACGAGCCTAAAAGCTACACTCAAAGCAAAAAACGTGCTACCCAAATCAGGTTTGATTGGCATAAAACTCATGGCGTTTTCTTCGAAAGAAAAACTCGTCAACAAAAAAAGAGACCATTATTACCAAAAATTATTTAATAGATTACATTCAATTTGTTTATGTTTTATATAAATATGACGTTGAAAATTAATGCAAATGTTCTGAAAATCTGAATTTCGTTCTTGGGTTAAAGAAAGGCTGAGATTGTAATTGATTTTTTCTAAGAGTGTAGTGTGGAGTAGGCGCGGGGGCAATTGATTAAGATGCAGTTGATCCAACTGAACCCACTTTCCGTTTGCATTTCCCAGCTATGAATACTTCCCAGGCTTCTCCGGCGAGGAGATTTGGAATCCCAATACCAATGTGTCGGAGGACTGCCTGTATATAAATGTCTGGGCGCCGGCAAAGGCGCGTCTGCGGCATGGACGTGGCGCCAATGGAGCCGAGGTAGTATCAATAGTCGCACTGTTTTTTTCTTTCTCATCAGCTAGCACAAATTATCTCTCTCTCTCTCTTTCTGTTCAAATCTCAGCACTCGGGGAACAAGCAGGCGGACACGGATCATCTCATTCACAATGGCAATCCGCAGAACACGACAAACGGGCTGCCCATTCTGATATGGATCTATGGTGGGGGCTTCATGACGGGCTCGGCCACGCTGGAGATTTACAACGCGGACATCATGGCCGCGGTGGGCAATGTGATCGTTGCCTCCTTCCAGTATCGCGTGGGCGCGTTTGGGTTCCTGCACTTGGCGCCGGATATGCCACCCGAGTTCGCGGAGGAGGCGCCGGGCAATGTGGGGCTGTGGGATCAGGCCTTGGCCATACGCTGGCTAAAGGATAATGCGCACGCCTTTGGCGGCAATCCCGAGTGGATGACGCTCTTTGGCGAGTCGGCGGGTTCGAGTTCGGTGAACGCACAGCTCATGTCGCCGGTGACAAGGGGCGTGGTCAAGCGCGGCATGATGCAGTCGGGCACCATGAACGCGCCCTGGAGCCACATGACGTCAGAGAAGGCCGTGGAGATTGGCAGGAGCCTGATCAATGACTGCAACTGCAACGCCACCCTGCTCAAGGTGATCCCAAATCGATTACTAAAATATTTCTCTCAATATATCAGCCATTTCCTTTCTTTGGCGCAGACCAATCCTACATATGTGATGAGCTGCATGCGTGCCGTGGACGCCAAGACCATATCAGTGCAGCAGTGGAACTCATACTCGGGCATACTCAGCTTCCCTTCGGCGCCGACAATCGATGGCGCCTTTTTGCCAGCAGATCCGATGACTCTGATGAAGACGGCGGATCTCAAGGATTACGATATACTCATGGGAAACGTTAGAGATGAGGGTGAGTTTTCGTTCCTATAACTATATATATTTAAATAAATTGCATTGTTTGCTTAATTTATGTTTTATAAGTAATTGAAAAATATCATTTTACATTTTTCAAATATTTTTAAGACTTTGGTATATTTACACGAATTTTTCCCGTACATTAGGTTTCATTAGAAACTCTTAGGGTTCCCAAAAAATAAAATTTTGATTTTTATTCTAAAAATTTGTAGACATTAAGGGTATATATATTAAGCCTTAGCTTGCGAAAGCTTTAACCGATTTTAAAAAACAACAACTTTTTCCTGAACACTTTCAACATTTAACAATATAACTATTTTAAATTAATTTTAAATTTTAATATTAAATTCGAAATTATTTTTAGTTTCTGCATCATGAATATGCATTAAATGTACATTAAAAACGTACTGTTTTCGTTATTCAGGCAGTTTTCAAGTCTTCAATTTCTAAAAATGTCTTTAATTTTAATTTGATTTCTTTCATTATCTTTGTTTATTAAATCACTTTTTTGCTACAACAGAGACCGTTAAATTAATATTCTACATACCATAAAAAAAAACTTGAATATTTCTCATAAAAATGTGCTTTGTGAAAATTCCTTTTTCTTTGAAAAAAAAAAAAAAATGCTGAGGCGCAAATCCTTGGGTTAGTTGAATTGTTGCTTACTTTTTCATATTTTTGCTTTTTCATATTTTGCTCATTGTATTCATGGTGTGGACATCAACTTTATCAAACTTAGCTCAAGCTGCTGCCCAGTGTATTTCAGCTCTGTCTTCTCCCCTTCCCCCTGCTTTCTCACTTTTTGTCTAACAATAGCATGCCCCCCTCTGCAGCATTCCCCTCCTTGCAGGCGTTGCCATTGTTGCAATTTTATTTTTGGCATCGCCGCTGACGCTGACGTCAGCAGTGTGCCAAATATTGCAGCGCCAACTGAGCCTGGCCAAAATGTAGCTGCAGCCATTCGCCATTATGTTCATGTTGTTTGCTATGTTAGCGCTGCCCCCCATCCCACCATCTCCGCTCCCTAGTCCCTTGTCCACCCTTAGTTCTTAGTGCCATCGCATTTGTTTGCAGCTCGCGCTGCATCCATTTGTGATTTTATTACTTTTTGCTGTGCGACTTGTCTCTTGTTCCTCTTTTTCACTATTTGCCGCCGCCGCAAAAGCCTCTCTTTGTTCTTTGTTGCCTTTTTATGTTGGCTTACGATGTGGGCGTGGCCATGCAGCTGCCAAGCAACGGGAGCTTTGCCTCAGCTAGACCGCCTGTTCGATGCTTTATGAGCCCCTGTACATTTGTGGCTTATGGAGAACTTTGCGTGGCTTTGTTGCCGTCGCTGGCTGCCTCACAAAAGTGCACTTTGCGTAATGGCTGCGCCTTTTGCCAGCTCACTCGAAACGTGCCACAAATCACGCAAGCTTTAAAAACTCGACCCCAAGCGAAATTTGTCAACGCAACTGCAAGCAGCAGCAAAAAGCGAACTCTAGTTTCTGGGCGGGGGAGGAATTGGTAGACTGTGCGAAACTTGCCAGACTCGTGCACGCAGCAAGCCCAAGGGGGCATGCCACTCAAATCCGGGGCAATGTCAGGCGGCGCCAAGGCGCTCAGCTGTGCAGAGCGGCATCATAAATTATTTAAATATATACCGTTAGCTAGCTGGCGTCGGGAAGCAGCTGAAAATAGCTGTTCAGCATGTTACACCCACTAAATGATGGCCAGCATACGTGCTGATCTAGCTCTAGGGGCTGGCCAGCAGTAAGAGGTTGGCGGTTCGAAAAAAGCTGCTAGAATAAAGCCAGAATAAAGCGTTTTATTCACTTTTGGATCACATAAATCATCTTAATAATTCTTAAGACAGTTAAAGTCAGTATTACGCATATATATTATGATATGCAAATATTTCATGCTTCCAAAGGATTGACAAAAGTTTTTAAATACAATAAATGCCATTTTTGTGTACCTAAAAACTACGAATATGCAAGTTATGAATACATAAAGCAAATTTGTATATTTCACTTGTATTTTATTTAAAATATTTTAACTTATCAGAGAGCCACATTTAGATAAATGTGAAGCATTTGGAATGGCAGTTAATTAAATAAAACTATTTCAACATATGTAATATAAAACAAAATCAAACTTAAATTTGTTCAAATATTTTTAGTTTTAAGTATTTATAAGCAAATAAAAAATATTGAAGTGTGGGACCAATAAATTTTTAACTTTGCGAAGAATATTTTCCAAAATTTTTACCGCCTCAGAATCAATAAAAGTCGTTTTGTATACTTATTATGACATCCACAATCGAGTAAAAATATAAATTCGCAATTCTATATTTTGAGTACATGATTTTATATAACAAAAAATTAAAAAATATTTTTTTTTTTAAATTTGATATATTTTAATTGTAGAATTAAGTTTGTCGGAATATGTGTCAATTTGTATCTGACACAGGGGTATCACAAAAATGTATTGCAAGTTTCAATTTGTATTTTTCAATTTGTCCATTTAACTCTAGCGCACCACCTTGTGCATATTCCATTAATTATTGTTTTATTTTCACAAAATGTTTTATTCAAATCTGAGATACTCGCACGCGCCGCAAAGTATGCAATGCCTTTTCTTAATGCTCCAACGCCCGATTGCCGCTGTCGCTATGGCTGCTGCCTGCGTCGGCTGCTGCGTTTCCCATCATTTATCGCGATTGCGTTTGCGTTTGTGTGTTGTCTTCGACCTAACGGTAATGCTAACGCTTTGTGTGCATTGTTCGCATTATTCGTGCCATGCCGCGCGCTACTTATAAAATTTCCGTTCGTTTTGCTTTCTCTTTCTCGTCTTTCGCGAACTGTGCGTGCGAGAGTGTGTATGTGTGTGTGTGTGTGTGTGTGTGTGTGTGTGTGTGTAGATGTTAGTTTTGTTTTCGTATAACAGATTCTTGTGCGCTTTGTGTGCTTTTCCTTGGGCCCGCTTCGCTTTCATTTTATTTTTTCTTGCTGCTTCGTCATTTCCAGGCGGCAGGCACCGAAACACACACACACACACACACATTTACTGACAGACACACACAAACACAGGCACACACACACACACACAAACATCTAGGGTTGGCACTGACACACGACTTGGGGCTCTGGCGCTACAGACACGTGCGCTTTTCTGCTCACTTTCACTCATTGCTTGCAGCTGCTGCTCGCCGTTCTCTTTCTCTCTGACACACACACACACTGACACAAACACACACACTCGTTGGCGCTCGTTTGTTTTTGTCGTGTTATTGTTTTTACTGCACATTACTGCCAGTGGCGCTGCTGTTCCTCCTGCTCCCAGCCAAGGTGTGCGTGTGCTGTGGGCACAAGACGACCACAACTACGGCTACGGGCCGCATATAACTGTTTCTGTATATGTGTGCGTGTGTGCTTGTGTTTGTGAGTTCAAGGTCATCTAGCATTTGAAACAACACAATTGATTCGAATGCGCTGCGCACAGGAAAACATCTCAATTTTCTTGTTGATTTGCTGTCGTCTTAAAATTCAAAAGCTGACTCTTAACTTGCTAGCTTATTAACTTGGTCAGAGCGTACGACTCAATTAAGTCACAACTGAATTAATGCTAAAATAACGCCTAGCAAATATCTCTTTAAAATGTTGAAAAGTTATATGTAGTTTAAGCAACTTGTCTATCGTAGAATATACAAATAACAAATAGCTTCTTTTCTTACACTTGACCATCTGACTGAACTTCAAGGTTATAAATCATTATACAATTTTTGCGTAATTGGCGTAACGCAATTTGTTATTTTTCCCAGGTATTTACGTTAATTGCACTTTGCATATTGCATACTTTTATATTTAGAAACATGCTTTCAGTACTTAACTTGGAACAGTGGTCAGTAACTCTAAAATATAAAATATATTTATAAAAATAATTGAACTTATAATAAAATTAAAATCAATCGTTTTTGGATTCATTGAGCTACCAGATCCTTGTATAAAGAACAGAATTTAAAGAAACCAATAAATAACACAAGATTTTGAAAAGTAAAGTGCAGTTATTTCTGAGACTTATAACTGTTTAGAAATTGAAATCATTGAGTTTTAATTTATTGTATAAAAATTAAATAACTTTTTAAATCATTTCCTTTTGAAGCCAATTTAAGTATAACAAAATAACAACAAAAAGATCATTATTAATAATCCGAAAATACTATATGAGCTCTATGAATTTAATTGAAGTTGTTTAAAAGCTTAATGTCTAATTAAGAGCATTGTATACAATATACTTGGTATGCTTTTAAGTATCATAAATGCAATTTTTTAAATATTTTTTAAAAAAATATATATTTGTCCTATTTGTGAATAATACAGACTTTCGTTCAATTAAGGCACAGTTATGTTCAATTAAGGCACAGTTATGTAAGCTATTTGAGCCTTTAAGCGTAACTCGATGCTACGATCAATTTTAAACGAAGCTCGATCTGCGCATGTTTTTGCATAATTTTTGGAGCTTGAGCCAATTTAAATCAAACATCAAGAAATTGGGTTTAGTCAAACGTTATTTGGGGGGGTAGTGTGAGGTGTGCATGGGCATGACACACATTTTACTGTCATGTACCCTGTTCAAACACACACACACACACACTCCCACATAGTGAAACGCACACACACACACACTCGGCTATTGGTAGCTGGGCCATTGTTGTTCTTGCTGTTGTCGCTGGCTTATAGGCAGCAATTATGGCTCGTTAGTGTGTTCGTATTTGAAGTGTGCAAGAGACAATGCCAGCAGCAACACATACAAAACAAGCGACGACAACAACAAGTGCCATAAAAATTAAGTTAATAAAAGGCAACGAGACGCTTTGTTCTCGCCCTTGTTTTGGCTCTTGTTGTTGCTGTTGTTGTTGTTGTTATTGTTGTAGTTGTGGCTGATTTTGTTTATTCTATTTTACCCTTTGTGCAGCTTTTCAGCTGTTGTTGTTTTCGTTAATGCAGCGTTTCGTGTCCTTGGCACGGCTCGTTGATTGCGCCCCCGGGCCTCTTCTAGTGGTAATTGTTTTTTGACTTGCATACGTACTTAATATCTAGCCCAGCCTAGTTAAAAACAATTTTACTCACACTCTTTCTCCTCTCTCCCTCTGTGTTTTCAGGCACCTATTTCCTGCTGTACGATTTCATCGATTACTTTGATAAGGACGATGCCACCGCGCTGCCACGTGACAAGTATCTTGAGATTATGAACAACATATTTGGCAAGACAACGCAAGCGGAACGCGAGGCCATCATATTCCAGGTAAGCTATAACATCCACGCACGCAACTGCGACTGACATCTGCGTAAGCGAATCGGGCCAAAATGCATCCGCTGCTTTGAAAGAAATCCAAAACCCTTTTTTTTTGTTTTTGTTGCTACAAACTGTCAACTGCACCAAAGCGTCTGCTGCCTTAAGAAACCACACATAACTCTCTGACGTTGCAGTTGCTCACTGTGGCGGCAGGACCCCCTCGGTTTTCTACCCTCACACAGTTATCTACCACCAGCAGTAGCGTAAGCAAGTTAAACTGACGTCAATTTGATAAAATTGCATTTTGCAAATTTATTCCATTTATTTGCACTGCGCCAGGGAAATTAAATTAAAGCCACGCTTCGCGTTCAGTTAATAGTCAATGCGTACATCTGGAATTAAGCTATTTGAATACGCTTAAAGCCATTATATATTATTGTTAAATTATATGTAAATATGCATACACATTTCACCACAAAATTATGATGTCTTTCTCAAAACTAAACTGATTTGTATAATTTAAATTTTGATAATGTTTAAGTCTATAAAATGATTCTTTATGTAAGTTGCCTTCATATTTAAAAATATGATATTTTCGATTTTTTTTTTGAGTCAAATGTAGTTATCAAAATTTTTGCTTTAATCTTTTGCTGACGTGAAATTTAGTATAAACATTTTTTCTGTCAAAAATCATGGTAAAAATGTTAATAAATGTTCACTGTAAATCCCTGAGGTATGATGAATTCTTACAAGCATAACTTTTCCAAAACTGAACCGATATTCATGCTTAGGACCATTATCATATCATTGATATGATATGTATATCATATATATATATATATATTGTTTTTTGCATTATTAGTGAAAAACACATTAGTTTAGTTTTCTTTATTTGTTTAGATTTTCTAGATACGAAAACTTACTTATTTTAAATGCCCCCCGTATATAGTTTACCTATCAAAAGCGCCGTTGCTCAATGAACTGAATATTTTGTATATTTGTCTGTTTTGCACTCTATTTTACAGTACACCAGCTGGGAGGGCAATCCGGGCTATCAAAATCAGCAGCAAATTGGACGCGCTGTGGGCGATCACTTCTTCACCTGCCCCACCAACGAGTACGCACAGGCGCTGGCCGAGCGAGGCGCCTCCGTGCACTACTACTACTTTACACACGTGAGTATCGGGGCCATTGGCCATTGGCCGGTGTACTGCTGTTGGGTTGGGGCAATGCGACATGGCCGGTGACCACAAATCATTAAATATTTCACAACCTTTGACACGTAAGACGGCGTCGGAGCGCGTGTGTCCAATCGAAATGCGGTCAAATGGGGCGCCACTCGCGTAATACGAATGCACACACACACACACATACACGTACACACAAAGCGGAAACGCAGGTTTAAACGGGTGTAACCGACTGCGCAATGGTGGCTCGTTGTATGATCTAAATTAAAAAAAAATAATGTTTGTAATTGGGACACACGATACAAACAGCCTTACACAGACCCGAAGAAAAAAGGACTAACCAATATACTCATTTCACTTTCGTGAACGAGTATCAAAAAGGGGGAAAAAACTGAAAGAAAACGTAGCTACGTCCAATTTGTTTGTCATTAAAATTGCACACAAGGCTAATGGCGAGCCGAGCCTAAGGGGTTACCTGCAACAGCAACAGCAGCAACAACAACAACAACAACAACAACAACAACAACGACGTAAAATGTGCTGATGACTGTCTGCATTATTTATGTCGGACGGATGGTTTAAATCTCATAGACTTTAGCCGACCGCTGAGTTTGTTTTCACTCGGAATTCGTATTTATACCCTACAAAACATAAACATGCATTAGACTTTGCTACATATTATTTATTATATTTAAAATTATTAATACACAAGTTGAAAGATAGGAATTTGTTTAGATTGTGTATGTCCATTTATATTTTAAATATTCTTTATTAAATTCATTCTATAATTTTGAGAGAAATAATTTTAATTTGCAACAGTTTTAATTGAATATTTTCTTTAAAACTTAAATAAGGTATTTCTTTCTTTATATCATTAATTATATATAAAAAGTAGGAAACACGTTCAGAATTTGACAGTTACTAAGTTGTTGGCTTTGTCTTTGACTTGACAAACAAATAAAGTTCTGGCTATGGCCTGGCAACCTTGGCCGCCATAATTATGGTAACAAAAAGTTGCGCTCAATACACACCCATAAACGCACAGGACACACACTCGCACACGGGCACAAGGACATCGCCAATTAAACTACACGCAATGCCTACTGTCCTGCGCCGGGACCTGGACTTTGCTCTGGGCCTGGGTCTGGGCCTGGGCCTGGGCCTGTGCCCGGGACACACAAACACAGCTCAAGCAATCGTAACACGGGCCACGAACTGCCGTGTGTGTGTGTTTGTGTGTGAGTGTGTGTGATGATGCGGGGGCATTGCCTAATGAAACTTCAATTTACGAGGTCACGGCCTGTACGGCCCGAACGTGTGGGGCATAATTTGAGTCAGTTATTTGCTTTAAGCACTGCGGCTGCTGCAGACCTAATGATTAACAAATAGGGAGTCGACACGGTACGCGGCATTGCTGTGCATTAAGTATACGCCCGCGTGGCCCCTATTGATTTTTCTCTCAGCGACAATGCGTAAATGGTAATAGGTAATTACTGCTCACAGACGATATTAAGTCTTTGTCTGTCCATTGATATATCACAATGTGCATACATACATATAGTTATATGTGTGAGTGGAGTGTAAATGCGTGGCCAACATAAATTAGTATTTGGAAAAAAATCAATATTACGCATACGTCTTGAGGCGAATGTTAATCAAGAACGTGCAGTCGCCAGTTGTTGTTGCTGTGACTTGTTTTCCATTTGATAGAGCACACGGCACATGGCCAACAGTGCGTGTGAAAAGTGAAAGTACGCCCGTTGCATTGTTGCTATTAAAACAACTGTTAATAATCTAACAACAGCTGGCAACTATGGGGGAAACGAAAAGCAAATGAAATTAGTTTTAATTACAGCCCTCAAGTTGCTGCAACAAAACTCGTAACTCATCTTGGCCATAAACGAGCCAACGTTGCGACGGTGGCAAATGGGGTCAGGTAGCTGCTAAAGTGCCTGCCAGATTGTCTATTTCCACGGCTGCCGAGGCAACGGCCAACACTTGACAGCCTCTGCTGGAGGCCATTGCAGCAGCAGCAGCAGCAGCAACAGCAACAGCAACAGCAGCGTGCAACGTGCCTGGCACTTAAATAAGTTCTTATACTCCACTCCAGCGCGCCAATTGCCAATGTTGCCATAGTTTCTTGTGCCTTGTAATAAAAAAAAAATAGCTGACCAAAAACAACAAAATAACTCTACTTTTCTGCACAATTCTTCATTATTTGCGTCTAAAGGCGTTACAGAGTGTGAGAGTTTGCCTGTGTACGTGAAGGCACATAAATTTTCAACAGCTTGGCAGCACAAGAACAACAACATTATCCCTGCCATATCCTGGCTGCAATTCATTAAGTGACTTGGCCAATTGCTGCCACTCTGCAGTTGCTTCCAAGAGCCAAATTACTTAAGTGGGCAGCACTTGAAAATGCCCACCATGGGCTCATAAGCCAATAATAAACTTTTAACTTCCTTTTATAATTCTAGATGCGTTCCTTTAGTTCCATGAGATATCAACTTTTAGTTGACAAATATTTATTGTATTTACTTTCTATTACAAAACAAGCAAAAAATCTAAAAATATTTTAAAGTAAAATCCTTTAATATATAGAAATATACTTGTGTTAAAATTATTTGATTTCTGATTTGCTTTAAAACTAGACTGACTTAATTAAAAGTTTAAACTATTCATATTTTTATCTTAAATTATATTTAGAAAAACCCTGATTAGATTAAAAACCTGACAAATTGGGGGTAGAAGCAGGAAACCAGTCTGTTCTTCTCTTTTACCTGTAATTTCTACAAATTTCTTAGAAATTACTTACTTCGATATAAGCTTCATTTTCCCTGCAAAAGCTTCGTCAATGTAATTGTTTACTCAATTCCCAAGTGGATCCACTGTGCACTTGAGCTGTCTGTCTATGCCATAGACATTCACCAAATTGCTGTGGTTTTGTAGCCTGTCTTTGTTGAAGTTGTTCTTGTTGTTGTTGTTATTGTTGCCATTGCAGGTGGCTGTTGTGGTTAATTAAGCAATTACCTGAGCTGACATTGTCCGACAGTTGCCTGACTAGCACTAAGACAAACCGAATAATGCCAGTTATCAATTCAAGCGATAAATATATGTGTAATTTAATCAGACAGCCCCAAATACTCATTTATACGCATTGTAGAGCGTTCGTCTATTCGTTTATATTCGTTTAGGCTTCTTCTCAAGTGCTTCAACCAGCCAAAAATTTGTTATTTATTCATTTCCTCGTTTTTTTTTTTGGCTCCACATTGCCCGACATGTTGCGACAATATTTACAATTTACAAAGCGCGCGCGAGCGAGCGAAATCAAATAAATAAATAAAAAGGGTGGATGTTTATCTGCATAATTTTTCTGGCTAAGTTTACGACAATATCGTCCTGGTGGACTGGTAACAGCCTCTCATTCACTCTCTCTCTCTCTCTCTATCTTCCTCTCTCTGGTCTGGCATTTTATAGCGCACCAGCACCTCGCTGTGGGGCGAGTGGATGGGCGTGCTGCACGGCGACGAGATTGAGTACTTCTTTGGCCAGCCGCTGAACACATCTCTGCAATATCGACCTGTGGAGCGTGAGCTGGGCAAGCGTATGCTCAATTCCGTTATTGAGTTTGCCAAGACGGGGTAAGTGCTTGCGCAGAGCTTTCGTCGAGCTTTTGCAGCGAGTGCCGCAACCATTTTGCTATAAACGACTAAAAAACGAGAGTGAGTCGGAATGAAACTAAATTAAGCTTTTTGCATTGTGCAGCAATCCAGCACAAGATGGCGAAGAATGGCCCAACTTTTCCAAGGAGGATCCCGTGTATTACATTTTCAGTACGGACGACAAAATTGAGAAACTGGCTCGCGGTCCGTTGGCCGCCCGTTGCTCCTTCTGGAACGATTATTTGCCTAAAGTCCGAAGTTGGGCAGGTAAGTTATTGACATATACATATATGCATATAAGTATAAGAAAGTTTTTTATAAATTGATGTGTTTTATGTGTGACAGCAGGTGCTATAAAAACGTTATATTATTTTTTTTGTTATAATAAATTCTGAGAACAGACTGCTGACATTTTAGTTTTGTTTCCTTTTGAATGTGAATCTCGGCATACAATTAACATATATTTTATAAATATTTTTTATGTACGACACACGCCTCCAGCTGATGTCTGTCTGTCTGTCTAGCAATGCCGCACCTCAGTAGCTCAAATTTCCAGTAGTACCCAAATTATGCCGGCTTCTCTCTATATATCTATAAATATATACATTGTGAAGTGCATAAGCAATATAACAACAGAATATCTTTGGGTTGAATATCTTATCTAACTTCTTTATCTGTTGAGCTCTTTTGAGTTATTGCCTTGAACTCTTGTTGGACTTCGACTTCATCGTAAAACTACTAATTTCTGAAAGAAAGTTTAGTATGGGCTAATATTCTAATCTAGATAATAAAAAAGAGTATTTATACATAAGTGCATAAATAAACATTTTTAGGTACAACTTTTGCAGCATTATGTTCGGTGTAAAAATCGTGTGCTCTTAAAAACATGATTTTCTGATAAAGCGACGGAAAATTAAAGTTTTTTTATTTTATTTTTTTAAATATGTAATTTAAATTTCTGTGCGAGGGTATTAAAGTTTCGGTTATGTTGTAATTATGCTTATTTATAAATTTTTCTTTAATTTTTTTTTTTTTTCTGGGTCTGGCAACGCATGTCAATTAGCATGACAATTTGCCAGTTAAATGCAGAACATTAACGCTAAGCGTGTTCCATTTGAGCGGCAGATTGATTGAGTATCGGACGGAATTACAGTTATGTTACTCATGCCCCTATATATACTTACCTCTATATAGGGAGTTGGTGCCAATCATGAGTCAGAGCTGTCTCTGTCCGTTTGTTTTATTCCGGTGAAAGATTTTTATAGTTTTGCTCTTTTAATTTATTACATTTATGCGTAGCAGCATTCGCAATTTTATTTATGGCCAAGTCAGTATCTTAAAATGTGCCCATCAATCAGTGAAATGAGTTTCAGTTTCGAGTCGCCGAGTCTTCAAGTCTCCGAATTTCTCAGCCCGAGACGTGAATGTTCAGCTTTGACTAACTGACTAAATGACTAACTGGCTAACTGACCAACTGACAATGCGCGGACGACTGACCGAGAAATTGAATTTAAATAAGCAATACGACCACAGCATGCATATGCATATGGCAGCTGACAATGATAAATCAACAGACATATATGCATATATACATATAAATATTTAAAACTTCAGATAATGTGCATTAGTAAAGGTAGGCGTCAGCGAATTGTAAAAGTGTTTTTTTTATTTTGAGCGATTTCCTTACAATGCGTGGACAAGTTTTATGGTCTTAGGTGAAAGATGAGTCGCAGTCGCTGTTAAAGCTGCTGTTAAAGTGGCAGTTAAAAGCATGGTTGTAGCTGTGATCGAAACAGCTTGGCCTGGCCGCGCCAAGATGTCTGGTCTGGTTAGGTCTAGTCTGTTTGCTGCGAATTTGTGCTGTGCTACAAAAGCGAATTAGTGTTTCACAAATTAATAAAATTTAATTTATGCTAATTACGAACATTTTTTTTTGTTTTGTATACGATTTTACAAAAAAGCAAGCGATCGAGTATGCAAATGGTTTTTAGTCCAACGGGCTCCCCTCTACGAAAATGGGTTGGGCCTTTGGAGCCTGAAGCTGGCCAGGAATTGTTCATGCTTTGTAAAAGCCAAAAGCCACAGTTGTTTAGCGAGTGTTGCGATTGGTGCGACGCTCTCTCGGCTCTGGTCATGTGCTTACCGGTTCTTTTGGCTAATTAATTAATTTGCATTTCGATATGAAGCGGTTGATATTTTATAGCCGCAGCGCTTGCCAACACGCGCCTCATTTGCCTCGTAATGACCATTTAAAATTTCACCAAAAATGTCAGCGCTATTTGTGCTAATCCATTTTTTGTTTTTGCCGAACTGGTACAGCGCCTCGTCCTGAGCGCACCAGACTGGCTGGCACCGCACACAATCAGTTTATCATTATCGACAGGTGATTTAATTGTCAGGCCGAGGCATACGACCGGCCACAGATACACAGATACAGATACAGATACAGATACAGATACAGATACAGATACAGATACAGATACAGATACAGATACAGATACTCATAACTCATTCGCACGCGTGAATGGCCGATGTCCAATAGTCGATTTTTGATACGCCGAAAAACAAAAAAAAATTAATAAAAATTAAAAATCTCGCTGTTGCCATACGAATCGTTTGAATCTTTGTATCTTGTATCTTTTGCATTTGTATGGCATTAGCGATTATGGCTTGGCCTTTTCTCTTTGATTAGCTGCGCTGCGCTGCGGTTACGTTTTGTTATGTTTGCGCTGCTTTTAGCGACACGTGTTTCCAATGTTCACATTGTTTGTATCTCTTATTTATTTGGTTATTTTCGCATTTGTCGCGCTCGCCTGTGCCAATTTATTTCTTGATTATCTGTGCATATAATCTACGATTGGTCAGCCTTTTAAATTCAAATTAGCGGACATTAAATGCACGCGACACGCTTGCCCCGGGGACACAAGACACAAAGACATACATAGACATATGTGGACACATATATATACATATATATTAATTATAAATATTTATTTGCAGCCATATTTGAAATTTATTGTTGCAAACTGTTTTTGAATTTTCTTTTTTATTTTGCTTATATATAAAAAAAGTTTAAGTATATATTAGTACATATTTTTAGTTTCTATAAAACCTGCACTTGCACTTTTAATAAACACTCGTAAAATGTATCTACAAGTCTACAAACTAAGGCGTTTGTATCTGAACGATGCCGGCCGGCTTAAAGATTTGGATTCGGCTTCGTATCAAGTGAAAAACAAGTTATCTATATATATTTATATGAAAGGTTAACAAACAACGAGTAATCGCTACTTTTATATACATATATCTATCTGGTGGGCAGTCTTGGGTTGTTTTGTGCAAAACTGAAGCTTGATCGGTTGGCGGGTCTCTCGGCCAGCGTTGACGAACAAGTTTGAAACGAATAAGCACGCAAATCGGTTGTATCATAAATTTATATGTATTTTGTATAATAAAGCGTCAGAAAATAATATGATCAAGTATCATAACGCTAAGCGCAGACAAATTGCTAGGATTTTTAGTTAAGGTAAGTTCGCGCGAAATTCGTTTAAGTTTCTCGATTTTTGATTTCAATGCACCAAAAACCGCACCAAAAGCCAAATGCTTGCATTTGTTTTCTTAGTTTTAACTTGTTTTATATACAATTGGCCTTCTCTTTTAATTTGTTTAATCATATATACTTGATAATAGCTTTTCAAAATATATTATAGCTCAGGCAACTCAGTGATGATGATAATAATTATGATTTTGCTTTAAAGTAGTCGCAGGCCTCGAGGAAGCGCATGCAAAAGCGAGCCGCGTTGGCTCCACAAAATATGGCAAAATATACCCTTTCCGAGAATTGCTCCATAAGTTCATACAAAACAAATCATTACCCTATTAAACACCAGACATTGGGTACCAACTTCTGCTAATCGAGAACTTCTCTCGCTTCATTTTCAGGTTCGGGCTGCAAAGGGGATTCCGGCAGTGCTTCCATATTGCCCCGAGTGCAGCTGCTGGGACTGGGACTGGTGCTCTGTATCTGTGCCGTGCTGCGGATCGAGGGAGTTTTCTAAAAGAAAATCTCACTGACAGTGTGAGGACAGCACACGGACACACACCACATAAATAAAGCAGAAATCGTAAATTAAAATATTTAGAAAAAGAGAAATCGGCATATGTAAAGAGAGAAAGAGAGCGAATGTAGCCAAGAATTGTGCCAGGCAATTGGAGTTTTAGAATTTGAGCCATGCTTTTGTATCTTGGCCACAGCTGAACATTTGTAAATGAATTTAGTATTGCATGCACCTGCACCGTGAGGCAGCAAGTGGCATTATTGTAGTTGTTAGGTTAACCACTTGCCAGGAGCAAGCAGGACGACACATTAGCACGCGGCTTGCCCCCACACATATCAACAACAAAAGGGGAGAGAGTATCTCGAGTATTGCCAATTTAGGCGGCAACTCACACTCCGGAACCCAGAGTACCAGCAGAGTACTTGTTTTATTTACATAGTTACACACACCCACATACACAAGGACACTTTTGTAGCACGCCGCAAATGCTTAATTTGTATACAAAAATGAAAAACAAAAAAAAAAATTAATTAGAAAATTGGCCAAAAATGTAGGCCCAATTAAAAGAATAATTAAATAACGAAATCAATCAACCAAAGTCGATTTTGATAAATTAAATGTTTGTCATGCCAGCAGGGCATTCGAAAAAATTTTAAAAACCCGCTAGGACAACACGTATTTTGCCAGCTGGCATGGGTCCAAGTCTATGCCTAGGCCGTAGCACCCAAAAATGTTGAATTTCGGGTATATAGTTTTTATTTGATAGCCCTAATGAAACTTGGCCAGATTGCATTGGTTTCAGCTTTACATTGGGATTTTTGTTTTCTTTTGGTATTTTCTTGTTTTTACTTTGGGCACACCAAAAATGTTCTTATGAGGAAACAAAATAAAAAACATTTAAAAAAAAATTTGAAAAAAAAAATTCGGAAAAACATTAGAAAATTTGTATTGTTCAAACGATGTGAGTGTTTTATTGGGAAACTGCAAATTTTTTGAAATAAGTAGCCCAAAAATGGGTTGCCTGTAAAATTGGCCACTGGAAAACAGAGAAAAACTCGAACAACAAGAAATTAATGAAGTTTGTAGGAAACCTATTAAAACATTTAAATGGCAAAACATATCAGTATATATTATATAAATATATATATACAATAAATGTAATACATCTATATATATATAATATACATATATGTATGTACATGTACTATTGCATTTGTACTAAACGTTTTACAAATTGGCTTAGTGACAAAAAAACTAAATATAAATGGAAATAAATAACTAAAAGTTTTATACATATAGCGAAATTCGAAACTGAATAGCGAAAATGAAACACAAATGTGCTGTATATTGAAGTTTGGTATGCCTAAATCTATAAATAAATATTCCAAATAAATTTAAAATAAAAATAAATAATAATCAAGTAATTGTCAAAGCAGAGTAAATAAAAAAAAAACTACAATACATAAATATTCTTTCATAGCTCAGTGTACGTATGAATCGCACTAATTGAGCGATATTAGAATGAATAATAACTCTTAAGGGCATATCAGTACTCGTATATGTATTACCAACTATTGGGAGCGAACATTTTCGAAATTAATTAACGTAAGCAACACTGATATAAACTAAGTTATTTTTATTATTAACAAAAAAAAAAACTTATAATAAAACACTCATTATTATGAAACACGCATACGCAACATACGCATACAGCTATAAAATAAAAAGTATTGGACTTATAAAGAACAGACAAACAATTAATAGAATAGAAGAAAAAAGAAGAATGAAAAACCCAAAAAGGAGTAACTGTTTCTTACATTTACGAGTAAATAATTGTATCTTTTAAAAGAAATCTAATAAAGAAATAAAAATAATCTAATGGAATATTATATATTGTTTTTAGCTGTAAGTAAATGAAATAAATAATAAAAAAAAAACAAAAAACAGATATGTATGTCATGTGGTCAAGCCTATTTGAGCGATGTTCGCTTTCAACTGTAGAAACTAGGGACAATTCAATGTGAAATTTAAAAAGAATTATAAACAATTACTTAGGACACTAAACATAACTACTTATATAGGGTTGGCTAAACGCAACAGAGCAGCTTCATAAAAGAAAGGGCCACTCATATATATATATATATATATATATACACATATATATATATATATATACACATACAAATCTGTATATATATATATGGATTTATGTAGGCGCTGAGGCTCTTGTCGAACCAACCTGCCAAATGCTGGACTCACATTTAGTTTAAGCGTGCAAAACTTTTCTGTTAACTTCTGTCACAACAACAACAACAACAAATACTATTAATACTACTAAAACACCAAAACAAGCAACGATAGTAAAGCTCACTTATGAACTAACTTCATGAAAAAGATTGGAAATCCAAAAAAAAATTTAAAGAAAGGTTAGTTAAGTATTTCAACATTGCCCTACAATTAAATTCAAAGATTATAAGAACTCATAAGCAAGCAAAACCATTCGTACTGGTATTTAACATAACTAATTAATTAACAGTAATATGAACTCATTCCTAATTTATAAATTACAATCGATTCAATTACTTTTTAAAAACGTTTTGATGAAAGTGTTAAAACTTAAAGATTTTTAAGTATATGTGAACATTTATATTTTTATACCATGCAAGGCAAGTCGTATTTAAAACAAATGCATTAAAATATATCAAAATATAAAAATAAATAATTTAAAACAAAAAAACTAACAAAAAACGAAATGATAATTAAGAACTAATATATTAAACATAAACATTTTTTTACTGCGATTTGAAAACAACGTAAGGCAAGAGTTGAATAAATACAAAACATACTTGTTAACTCCAAATAAATTAGCTTTAAAACGAGTAAAATGAAGGTCCCCTTTCCCCCGACCATTTCCTCCCCTCTATTTTTAACACAATTGCACAATCTTTGCTGAACTTTCGAGAATTTATTAACAAAATCAAACTTCATCTGAGCAATCAGTATTTTTCTGTGTTCGAAATAAGCCTATTCCAATTAGGCGTATGTATCTGTATATGTACTCCTTGCGCCGTGCCAGCGAATCCTGCAAGCATATATCCGAGATCTTGGTGATCCTCCAATGTCAAGATTTCGGTGAGATTTGTGACATTCGCTTGGCCCCTAATTCGCATTAGGAACTTAGGAATAATTGTAAATTTAAGGAATTTACTGTGTATTATGCCTTTTGCCTTTTCAACCGAAATTAAAACAATTATGTAAAGATTGTTAATGAATAGCAGTTTACTATTTAAATGTTGTCTTGCATTTGTATGTATGTAGGCATTTCTACCATTTTGTTGGACCCTCCTCCCCTTTCCCAGCATTCCCATTTTCCATTCCTCTGAGAAATATATATTTTGTCATTTTGCATGGTTTTCGGCTCAAGCCAAAGAATTGACAATATAATATTTCGCCTTAGAAGCAAGGAGATAACGAAGGAGAGACAAATTCCAAGTGTTATGCTTATAGATCTAAATTTTTATATACACACAGACACACTTACACTCACACACACACGCACAACTTGCATCTACAATAATTTGGTAAACGAATTAAAAATAAAAAACAAAATTATGTTTAATTTTTGATTTTGTGTTGCCGTTCTTCCAAGCGTCTAATGAATATATAAAGTTAATAGTGAAGAGCACTTAAAATATATCCACAGTGTGCTTTTGATATTGTAGTCTGCTATTTGTAAAAGAATTTATATATAGTATACATTATAGTGCTAATAGATATACTAAACATACTTATGATAATAACGTAAATAATGGATATACATGCTGTTTATATTCCCAACACTCACACACACTTTCCACTCACACACACAAACACACACATAGGTGTCACTCACTAGATTCCACCCCCTCTCCGCCAACTCTCCCCCCAGCAAAAACTAAATCCGACTTGTATTAGTTAAGCGCCTATAGGTTAAAAAATTAAATGAAAATATAATCAATGTGTTTAGGTTGTTAATGGTTTTAGGTTCTCTCGAATACAATTACAGATAAATACAAATACAATTTTCAGTTTTCAGTTTGTTGTATTAAGGAAACGTTACTAATTATATCAGCTACGACATCTGATAATAAAAAACAAAAAACACAGTTCTAGTTGGTAGACGACAAGTGTACAATGAATGTTAAACGTTGATTGCGATCAATGCAGTAAAATACTCAAAACAAAATTGAAAAAACAAGCAAATTACTCAAAAGCAAAAAACAAAAAAAAAAAAATACACAAATACACACAATGTTAAAAGCCAAGCACAGAAATGCATTTGAAAATTAAAAATAATAAAATAACTTATAACAGAACAATACTGCATATAGCATAAAACAAGAATATACCAGAAAAATACTAAGATCAATAAGATAAAATAGAAAACAACATAAAAAGAAACTAAAATGAATACAAATAAAAATAATTACAACAATTACTTAACGAATGAAAAGCATGTTTAATACAGTTTGAGCACGGTTTTTTTAAAAGTGTAAAAATCAAATACATATCAATATATGGCCTATTGTTTATTTAGTTTAATTATATAATTATAATTATGAATTTGTGAATTGCCGAATTCAAAATATAAAAAAAAAAAACAAAAGAGAACAAAAAAAAACAAAGCAAATGAACTAAAGAAATGAATGAAATATTATAATATTTAGCTGCAAGTTTAAGACTCTGATTTATGACTTTTTAAGTAGACAATTTGTAAAAATTAAGCAGCTGATTAGAGACACAACTACTCAAAATATATACCTGTAACTGTAATTGTGTAAAAGTGTTGAGTCAAATGATAAAAATAAAAATAAACACAAAAAAAGAAAACAAAAACAAATTGTGGTTAAATATGTGTTCTTACTTGTTAGTGGTAATAAAAGCCAAACAAAAAAAAAAAAACAAATTAAATTGAAAATAAAAAACAAATAATTTAAATATAATTATAAAAGTAAAAACTATGTTGTGTCAACATTCACGACTAAAACCAACTGTAGCTTTTAATCATGCCAAGCATTTCTATATGGTTTGTTATTATGTTAAAACCTATTTTCAAGTTTGCTCCTAAGTTCCGATTTGTCTAACAAATTATGCACATTAATAAAAAATTTAAATACGTTTCTTTTCACGTTTTGCCAGTAGTTGCCACTCGAATGATAATAATAGATTTATTTCTATAAATAATATACAATTCTTACCCAAATACAAAAAACAAATCTCTTCCTAAAGTCAGCAGCTCACCATAATAAATATTATAATACCTAGCCAGAACTACACTAACAAGCAAGAAACCCCATTAAATGAAATGAAATCAATTAAAATTTTAGAAAAAGTCAATGAGAATTAGATACAGTACATGCATATAAATGGTAATGTTTATAAGTATGTATGTAAATGATGACAGATATAATATGGCAGCTCCAATTTAGTTGATTGTAATTGAATATCCTTTTGAGGCGCTTTAGTGTTCAGCAAAATTGTATTTGTATATTAAGAACGTTAAAAAAAATGCATTTGTTTATGTATGTGTCTATAGTCAAACGATGAAATTATAATTATTATTGTCGCAGAAATTACTTTAAATTTAATGGGAATAGAAAAGACATACTTATATATACAAGCACACACAGAGAACCACACATAAACAAGCATATAATTAATGTTTTAAGATATAAAGAAGTGAAAAGGGAAAAATTAAATACTGTATACACAGGATACATAAATACATATAGAAAATTATGTCATGAGCATACAAAAAAGTAGGGATCATTTTACTGAATATTTATATATATATATAAATTATACTATATGTACTCTAACGAAAAAAAAAATTCTGCAAAAACAAAACTAAGCAAACAAAAAGCAAATAGTAAAAAAATCGAAAACAAAATCAATCAAGAAAAATTGCTAAATAAATTCGATTTGCTATAATTCAAGGAAACAAAAAAAATGAGAACAAATTCTACCAAAAACTGTAAACAATTAAAAGTAAATTAATGAAACAAATGAAAAATGAACAAAATTTAAGTGAAATTATATTATACGAATATATTGTATATCGAAACAAGATGAATATAAGTCAAATAAAACTTATGTATCATGTATTAAACAAACAACAAATGGCTAGTTTTATTTTTGAAAAGTACTATTTGTAGTATCCATTAATTACTCACAATATTGCAATGCATTTCAGGAAGCTCTCGGGTGAGACAGCAATTTAATGGGCTGCTAATTGCGAGGCATTGCGACTTTACATGGAATCAATAAAAGCAGAAATAATAAACACCAAATAAAATCGTATATTTATGGCCGACTTATGCGCATTTGGCGAGCGTTGAATATATCATTTAATATGTACATAAATTCATCCGCAATTAGCTTCCGTATGCAGCGACATAAGCCCCAATTAATCAACTCAAGTTTTAAATTAAAATTCCCTCGTCCCCCTTTTATGTAACATCTACCTGTTTAAGGTAAATTTTGTAAGCCAGCCGGGACATTTGTCAATTTGTGCGGACTCCGTGTCCACGGTTTTATAGTCCTCGTAAAATCTGGCCCAGCTTTGCGTCAAGTTCTCAACTTGGTTTAAATGGATGCATTTTCATTAGGGTGCTGCCTCAGCATTAAAATGTAAATTAGTTGGCATTGCAGTCATCGTTGTTACTGAGCGTTTTATTTCCGCATATAAAAGAGCTTAATCCCTGGCATATCTAATAAAGTTTATGTTCTATCTTCTATCTTCTCTTGCAGCATTTGCGCAGCAGTTGACGCACTTGGCCACCTCGGTGTTTGTCTATCTGAAAACCAGGCTTATCGGCGGCTAAATTCGGTCGAACCTCAACTGTACCCAAATCACTTTCAACTAAAGTACATGCACATTAAGTGAAACATTTTGAAGAACACACAAAAAAAACCAACAAGAACAAAAACACTTCCAAACTAAGCAACACAAAGTCTGAATTTGGGCATACCTAATGTCCGCGGTTGGAAACCGAGCAACACAACTTGGTACCTTGATAAGACAGGGCCAAAAACAGAAAGCGTAAAAATCTGGCCAAAGACAATAAGCAGCTATTCTACGGTCTATAGAACTGGGTATATATATATACATATATATATGTACTGTAGGGATAGATATAAACGAATTTAAGTACGATTAGTAGGCTAGGGCTGATTGAATTGAGAGCAGCGTGCTGGACACCCTCACAAATCAACACATAACTATATAACTATATAAACTACAAAAAGCTTCAACTATATAAATAACTTAAAGTTATGTATTCCCATGGAACACAAATGCTATTTTCCTTAATAAAGCAAATAATCTTCAAACACATATTCAACATCAAATGGTGTGTTTATATTATTTAAAAACCAAAATCAAGTAAGCAATTCCCAATTCCTAGGAGTGTGTATTTCCGTTTCTAGCCGGTTTAAGGTTTAAACTTTAATTGAAACGACCGCAGACAATCGAAAGATTATCTAGCGATCAAAGAAGCTGACTGGATGATGTTCACACGCGAAAGGCTGCACAAAAGCAGCCTTCAACTTGACACATGAATAATTTAAATTGCTTAAAGACCATGCAAATCGAATCGATATACCATGCCCCAAACGCTACCCAGCTCCAGTCAAAACGAGAGCTGTGTCCATTGACCCAACATTAAAATCGAATGGCGGCAGACCAGACAGACAGACCGTCAGCAGATGCAGAAAATCTTTACACAAAATGAAAATATATATAATAAAAAACTGAGGATAAAACAGCAAAAAGTACAAAAATAAAAAACCTGCTGAATATCATTTAATGTTTACTTAGACAAATGAGCCAGCGTTCGGCAGAGACAACCAGTCACCAGTTGTCGTTTATGGTATATATCTTTGGATTGGCTTTATATTAAAAGCTTGGCAGCTAGTTTTACAATAGAACCTGTTTCCAATTATTGTTGCTTTTATTTTATTTATTAGTTTACTTTTATTTATTTTACTTTTTTATTTTTGCCTTTTGCATTTTGGCCAGGGCTTTCGCTAAGAGTTGACTGTCGTTTAACTTTGACTAAAAACTGGGTCTGGATGGGGGGTTTAGGCCAAGCCCAGTATTAAGACTTTTCAATTTTTAAATGCCAACTTTTTGTTCATTGGTTTTTCAAGTGTTTAGTATCAATTAACATATGCAATATGACCAGCTGATGTTTTATGGCAACACAGCCGCACAGTGGTGCCAAATCAGCGCTATCCGAAGGTGTCAAATTTGCCACGCTGCAGAGAAACAGCGCTTTGCTCTTACCATTTAGCAGGCGTGATTCTAAGCCAACATTCAAGGCAATCAAATGCCAGAGTTACGTATTTTTTCTAATGAATAATAAAATATTTTTATTTGAGATTTCATTTATGTTCGTACTAATACGGCTTCTCGCTTTTTCATTTAATTTTTATGAATGAGCGTCAGATCCACCGATTGTTGCTAAAATGTAAATCTAATGACTAATTTGATAATTTATCATTTAAACGTCAACCCAATACGCGTCGACTGTGTAAATATTTTGTTCGCTTTGAAATTCGCATGAAATTGTCAACGAATTTTGGGGGCGCAATAAAGGTTTCGATAATGTTTTTCGTAAATATTATTTGCCACCTACTACATTGGATGATGTGATTTGTGAAAACCAAGTTCAATGGAATTGTTTATTGTTTATTTTTTATCTGACGCGGCCGCACGGCGTGTGCGAAAGGACGTCGCGCCCCACTCGCCCGCCCACGCCTAAAGTTTCTGGGTCAATATTGGTATCTTAAGGCAACTATATGGGTTTGTCCAAATATAGCGCGGCACAAGCTCAGATTGGGACAATTTTGATTTCGATTCAATGCCAAGTTCGTTGGCACTTTTTCTAAGGCCGATAAATATTGGGCCAACAACTCAATCTTGGACATATTGTTACACATTATCGGGCCAGGGTCGAGGCTACAACGCCGTTGACAAAAATCGTTTGTTGCCCCAAGTCGCATTTTATACTTTTGACCCTGTGGAGCGACACATGCAAAATTTAGTTGAATCATTGTTTTTATAAATTAATGCTTACATATATGTTTTTCCTATATTAATTTTTATTTTTAAAAATAATAAATATAAATAACCAAATTTTCTTGTACCCTACTTAAAACTTTAAAAATGAATAAGGCATCATAAGGATAGACTACTCTACGATTAGAACTCGGAGTCGTTGTTTACTTGCCCGTAATGTGCGCGGTTATTATTATTTAATTTTAAATTACACATTTTTTCCAATTTGATTATATTATGTAAAATCTTTTGATTTGCCAACTTCTGGCTATTTCTGGCGTTCGGCTAAGATAAAGACCAAATTCTGCAGCCACATTTCCGTTATTCAGTTGCCCGAATTACCATTAACGTACCTTTTGTAAGTCGACGTTTACAATAGAATACAAATATATTTTATTGGGAATTTTAGAAGCTTCAATTTTGTATTTGATTACACGACAGTATCAGCTAAACTTGTCAGTTGTTTTTATGTTTATTCAATGAAAAATAGTAGTACGATTATTTTTAGCGGGATTGTAAATTGTTTGTGTTAGTCTTTTTCGGGTTTTGTTTTTCAAAATTAATCAGAAAATGCCCAAAAACTACTACTTTATTACTGTACGCAAATTGGCGTCTTTTCATTCGAGGATCCTCAAGTCCGCCTGCCCTCGCAGCTATTACGATGTGCTCAACGTGCCCATCAACTCCAGCAGACCGGAGATCAAACGCGCCTTCATCGAGCTGACAAAGAAGTATCATCCCGATGGGAATAGCCATACGCGCGACTCCGATGAGTTTGTGAGGGTGTGCGAGGCCTACAAGATACTCTACAGGCGGGCCCCACGCGATCAATACACACAGCGCACGCACAACACTCGCTTCATGGACAACAGCTATACGAACAAGAACGTGCACCGGGCCTGGGTCAAGTACCAGACATTGACGCGGAGCAAGCAGTTCAGCCACAATGTGCCCAATTTTGGCAGGTCTACCATCATGCAAAAGAATCCGCTGGTGGTTATCTCTAGGGGAGTGCCTCTGCTACCGGCTGGGAAGCCATTTGTGTCGGCTTCAGATGAAGTCGGAGCTGTTTTTTGTTTTCCGTTAACAAGTGAACGTATGTACGATCATTGGAAAAGTAAGCTCTACATGATGGCCTTTAGCTTAATTTCGGTTCTTGTTATGTTCGATACCATTAAAAGTAGAAACCAATTTCGTCGATCGAGTGCGTCTTTCGATTCGTAATGAACGTTTAAGGGCCTACGCCCATCTAATTTAAAAGTAATCTCGACTAAGATCGTTAATATGTCCCATCGCCGCGAATAAATTATACAATAAACTATTTTTATCTGTAAAAATATTTTTACCTGTAAAAATATTGTGTTTTTTTTTATATTATTTAACATGGAATATTACATTTTACATGCCGTTTCCAAACTAAAAAGAAATGTTATAATAAAAACAAAAAATTGCTATGAAATAAACTATGTTGAGAATATTGTCACAGATAATATATATTTATATATTTTATAGTTTTTAAATTTTTTGTATTGTTTTGTTGATTTTAGTATATTAAGTTATATCTATGTCACTTAAGTTGAGCTAGTATTCCATAAATGAAATTATAGTTTAAATAATTAATGACTTTTTATATTAAGGCAATAAATATCAATGCGAACTAAAAACATTAAGTTGTTACTGTAGCATCTTTTGTCCAATGGATGAATTAATACCCTGATATATAATATTTCATACCAATAGATGCTTAATAGATCTAGTTTAAAAACAAATAACAATAAATTATTGTGCTTGGTAGTTTTTGGCGGTAAGAAGCGTATATGAGTTTCGGTCTTTCAGATCGGATTCCGCTCTTCTAGCTTATGATTTCATATCAATTAAATGCGATTCGGCCTAAACTTCCGCAGAGCTCAGGCCAAGTGTGACCTTTCCTATATGTTATAGTCAGTGCGTATCTGTTCAATCTGACAATCTGACAAACAATCGGATAGATAATACACGCAGATAAGAAATAGACAAATATATTTTCGCTAAAATATGTGGTTTAATAATGTTATTATGTTATTAAATGGAACACACAGTGGCTCCAAGTTCTCAAGGCGAGCGACTGCCAAGCGTGTCGCCTCTCAATGGATCCACGGACCACCACGAGTGTTTGGCTCGAAACCGTTAGTCAGGCGGTAATAATAGCTTGTTAATGTGTGTATTGTATACAACACTTGGGATTATATTTTGCTGGTGGCTGTTCTTTTCCGGTTGACAGCAGTTGATAAATTATGCGTAGCATCTTCTGCTTTGATTAAGTTGTCCAGTTGTCTGTTGCTTCTTGTTGGCTTTGGCCTGACACTTGCACATCTACCTGAATACCTGGCGGGGGGATTCAAATGCTCGTCGATACCAATCCCAAATGCCACATAAATCAATATTCCTACATCGCAGTCAGCAGATCAACAGATACACATATACCCAACGATATATGTGTTTATAAATATATAAATATATTCAATCGATCCCATGGCGCATGCACAGCGACGCGGCGCGATAAAGAGCGTTCGAATTATGTTCTGTCGCCTGTCGCCGCGCTAAATAAATACATACAGCGAACTCGGCCATAATGAAGCCAACTACATGTATTGTATAAAAAAGCCAACCAAAATCAGCGCACAGCAAGGCGCAAAAAATGAAAAAGATACAACAGAATATATTCACAAAAAAAATAACCAAAGACAGCTTAAAATTTATCGTACGCTGACGGCTTTTTAATGAAAATCACCGGCTACCAAAAAGCGAATTAATGAAGGTGTGTGTTTGCGCATGTGTCCGATGTGCGATGTTTCTCTGCCCGGTTCAATATTGAGTTTCGATTTCTGTCCCCGTGTTTCACTTTGGGTTTCTGTGCCGGCGCATGTTCAAACAATAAGGAGTACCATTGTCAGAGCTTTCCAGCTGGGAGATACCCTCTATTAGCCTAAATAAACCCCTATTGATTTCCATTTTGGTTTCCAATAAATACGTTCGCAAAAAGTGTTCGGTACCTTAAAACTTTTATTTCAATTAATAAAAAAATTTGAAATCTTTTTCTGCCTATCAAATACGTTTGTATAACTGCACTAAGTTTTTATATACCCATATTAAGTACGGTCAGGGTATAGAAAGCAACAAAGCCCAGGCAGACAGCATTCATATCAGCAAAGATCAATATGCTAACTACTTATGAGCGCGTGTGTTTGTGTGTGTGCGTGTGTGCGTATATCATGCGCAGATTGATCAGCATATGAATCAATTTAGCATAAGAATCAAAACGTTTCTCTAATGAAAATTATATTTGTTTATGACCGTTTCATTCATTCGTTTAGCTAAACGTGTTCGATATGGCAATATTTGATCATGCTTTTGTGTTCCCAACTTTAAACTAACTCTCGGCCAACTGTGAGGTAGCCGCAGGCCTAGCCTAAGGCCCAGTTTTTTTTTCGAATTTTATTGCACTGGTTTGGCTATTTATAACAGTCACATTGATGTTCAATATATTCAAAATACATACGTGGAGAGTTTTTTGAATTGAATTCAAAATTGGGACTCGGTACCGAATTAAGATGCAACAATTGGTTAATGGGCCAGTCTCACGCGCATGTTCTCTATAAGGCAACAACAACAACAACTACAACACTGACAACAACAACTGCAGATGACATTTTAATTATGTTGCTGTCAAATTGTTGTTGCGACGACGACGACAACGGCGACTGCGACGAGTTTCAATTGTAATTAATAATATTTAATAACAGACGTCGACATCGCAGCCGTCAAGTGCAAAGATTGAAATGTTATGGAAGTGTTTTGTCATGGCATGAAATGGAGATGAGCCGCATTTACATTGCATTCACATTGTTAACCGTGACTTATCGTCAATTGTGAACATTACAGTGATTATTCGCTATAAAGTTGTGCATACGCGCATTTGCCTACATAATTGTGCTCACATTTTACTAAATTTATTTCCTTATAAGCAAATTGTGTGTTCAATCAATTAAAGTATTTATTTTCATATACATGCTTGAAAGGCTATAATTAAAATATTTCAAATTGATTGAAAACAATATTTGTATTTTATAGCTTTGAGCTTTACGGTGATACTCGGATATGAACGAGAATACGAGCAAATAAAAATTGTGTAACATCTTATTTAATTAAAGAACAATTTGAAAAGAAAGAAATTTATTTTTGTATTGTTTTGGCTTTTTTTCTTTATTTGTTTTTTATTTTTTTTTTCATTATGACATATTTTTTGTATAGTATTATCAATATATTTTTGAACGTGCATTAATTCTCACTTATGGCAGAAGCTGTGACAAATAATAAACGAATTATTATTTATTAACATCTCTCTGAAACGTTAACAGGCTGCCGAAGTGGGTGTGGCCGTTGCACATTTGCTGCAAGATTGATGGGGCGCCGGAAGCGCAGCAGGCAACAAGGATGCGAAGTCGTTTTGAGTGACACTGATGTGGCCACTTGTGTCCGCCCCCGAACCCGCATTGCAATTGTTGATAAATGACAATAATATACACACACACACACAAACCGGTATAGTTCCGCAAACCGATGTCAGAGATAAACAAAAGTGTGCAAATATTTTGCACTAGCAAATTGTCCGATTAGAGAAAATTATCAGCAAACGACCTCGTTGTACAGTTATTGTAACATCGCATAGAATAAAAAGTAATGTAAATGTTGTGGAGCCCGTTTGACACGGCTGGCCTTCCAGATAAAAAGTTGTCCGTATTTCGAAGGCAATGAACCGAACTTCACTTAACTGGGCCAACACTGTAACTGAATCAGTTCCAAGGGGAAATGTCTGTCAAAAATATGTTTTCTTAAGTGTTTTTTTGCAGAAAAATAAGAAATCGTACAGAAAGTGTTCGATGTGAGTCATAATTTTGGATATAGTACAGACAATTTCCTAGAAATGCTGAAAAGTTGGCGATTATAAATGGCTATTGACAGGATTGTGGTGTAAACAAGTTTTTTTTTGCTTCCGTTATTTAAGACACATGTAGCTGCTAAGATGTACAAACGAAACGAATAAATGAATGAGTGTTGAGTGCTGGTGGGTGGCAACTGAATAAAAAACGAACAGCACGCGTAGCACCAACAAAGACATTAAATTGAGTCATAAAACAGCAGTAAATACAAAAACAACAACAACAGCGATAACAGGCAGATGCTGAGTTAAATGAGCTGCTGGCAATCTTCTTGTTATTTTTTTAATCAATTTATTTTTATTTTGTTTTTTTTTTTTGTGTATTTTTTACCTTTTTTTTGGTTTCTGAACATGCGTTTAAATGTACGCACTGAGGCACACACAGCTACATCTGCTCAGATACTCGTAGCTTGAGATACAGATACAAATGCAAACACTCAGGCTGGGTGCGGAGACAACGGACAGGCGCCGGCAGCGAAGGTCAATAATGTTTGTTTAAATTTTAGCTGCATGTGTGCGTGCTTGTGTGTGTGTGTGTGTCTGTGTGTGTGTGCGTGTATTGTACACATATTGTTTAAGCGCAAATAAAACGTAATGAAGTGGATGGCTAAGTAGGAAATGTAAACTAGCATTCGAAAACAACGAGCACAACAAGTTGCAAAAAATCGAGAAACATAAAAAAAAGAAGTAAAATATTAAAATACATAAAAACAAAAAATAATAATAAGAAGAAGAAGCAACAGCAGCAGGAGCAAGCCCATCTGTACACATGTTTATTTCATATTTTTGTAAAGCATAATTTTTTAATATTTATGTAGTTTTTGTGAAATAAAATAAATCAGAAGTGCAGGCTGAGACGTCACCCGTTTCCGTCTCTGTCTCTGTCTCCGTCTCCTTCTCCCGCTGAGGTAGTCCGCGTGAACGCAATCCAAACGTCATGTGTGGCATTCGCGGTGTAAGGACTCAGTCAACAGAAACCAGTTACCCAGTTGCCCAGTTTCCCAGTTGGCCAAGATCTGCCCGTGGTAGCCGGCGCAATCGTTTGTACTTGTTAATGGCTTTGTACGCGTAATTATTTTGGCAAGAAGCCGTGTCGCCCGATTGCCCGATCACCCGATCGCCGATTCGGTGCGAAAATCAGCAAAGCGGAAACGCGAACCTGGCCCAATTTTACGAGTATCTGCTTGTAGCTAACCATGTCTTACTACAACTCCCCATATATTTGTGGCCCATGCTCGGTTTATCTTGGAGCTCTGGTGAAAGGCTCAATTGGGATTTGTTCTGGGGCGCGTTCACGGTTTTTTTTTATTTTATTTTTTTTCTTATTTTTTATTTTATTTTGTTTTCCGTTTTTTGATATTTAATTGGGTGTTTTTATTGGCTTTTAATGATACGCGAAATGATCGAAGCTCCTGGCCGCAGGCCATGCGCTGCCCCTTTAAGTTAACTCAACGCAGTCCAAGTGCCACGCCCCATGTGCAGCAGCACCCATCAAGTGATTGTTGCCCAAACCAGCCAGCTGCAGCCTGGATATGGCCTGATCAACATAAAGTTCAATCAATGTCTTTGCCGGCAATTATTAAAGAACACAATAATTTTCGCTGCGGGAGCTAGGAGCAACATGTAAAAACGGCAACAGCCTTTGTAATATTTAAGCCATATTTTAAGAAAGTTAAATAAATTCAATATAGTCAATAAAAAAGTGTAATTTTGTTCAATTTTCATTTATTTTATTATATATATTATATTATCATTTGGTTTAGTTTAATTGAGGCTTTTTTCAACATTTAAAATGCAGCTAGAAAGCAGCCAACAAAATAATTATAAATATATTTAAATCAGTTTAAAATTTATTTTTGTTGCCTTTAAGAAAAAACTGAAAATTTGCTAAGCGATATTTTTGTTTATTTATTTATAGAATATATAAGTTATATGTTTTTTCTTAAATTTAAAATGTATTTTCGTTCAATTTATTTATTTCAATTTATTGTTCAACACAATAAGCAGCTAAAACCTCGTATAGCTAGCAGTAAACTTCCAAGCTTTAGCAACATTTTAGTTAACAGCATGTTGCAGCTTTTAACATTATGTTAATGTTCATTCTGTTAACAGCGGGACAGAATGCTTAAAAGAAAACTTATAAAAGAAAGAGCAAAACCAAATGTATGTCAACAGTTTTATATTTAACTTTTAGTTTTAATTTATTTAGTTTATTTTAAAAAAGTTGAATAGCAAATATTTCAAAGACCCTTTCATTTTAACAGCGTTTTCAGCTGAAGACACAACTTCTCCATTAGTTTAACATTTAAAAAGTATTTCAGGGCAGCTGATAGCCGGCTGCGCAGTCTGCGCATCTGCTCGCTCTCACCTGAGCGCCAGCGACAGGTTGATCGGCAGCTTCTTTGCGGCCACTGTTATCTGCCGCTGTCGCTGATGCTGCCGCTGCTGCTGCTGCTGCTACTGCTGTTGCTGTTGGTATATAAACGTCAGCGTCGGCCAGCGTCCCATCAAACAGACGACGCCTTCAAGTCTAGCTACACGCACGAGAGTGGAGTTGGAGTCGTCGGCATATTTCGTGACGCTTTTTTCTCGGTTTTGGACAAATTTTTTGAAAGCCTTCCCCCCACACCTGAACGCCCAAAAGCTTGTGATTCGCCTCAAACGCGGCAAACAAAATTGAAAACAAAATTTAAATTATATCCGAAGTGCAAGCATTAAATATAAAGCTGTCGTTAATGAAGAGCTTATGTTTAAATCAAATTTAAAAGAAAAAGTGTTTAATTAAGTGCAATTCAACACAAAAGTGATTTCTTCAAGAAAATTTACCAAGTAAATATTTAACTAATCAAAACCCAAAATGATGCAGCAAAGAGCGCTTCTTCCACTGGCCCTTATGCTGATCTCCTGCGGATCGGCATTTGCCTGCCATGGCAAGCTAATCGGTAAGTTGTTGTCCATAAAATACTTACCAGCCTCAATTCCCAAGCTTATTTGTATGCAGCCTGCCTGATTTGGGGCATTAAAAAAGTCAAATAAAATACAAATATAAATAGAAATTGCCTGTGTCGCATGCGTAAATAGTCTCCGAATTATTTTATTATAATTTTTTAAATAAAATGCCTTCTAAGCAATTTGTATTTTGCATTTCGTATCTTGTCTTTAGTTTTTTTCTATTTTATTGTTTATTTAAGTACATCTTGGGCACGTTTTTGTAATTTGTTTTATGAATGAATAGAGAAAAGGCGTTCATGAATACTTCGTCGAATTTTCGCAAATATCTGCCAACACAATGTATTGTTTAGTTTGCATTTAGCGAAAGCCACAGCAAATGCTCAGTGCTGCGAGATGTGCTCGAGAAGTTTATTCAATTTCTAATGATTATATTTTATGCTCGCAAGCTTAGCGGCTTATTACATAAAGTGTATAATTTATTGCTTAGGAAGCAACAAACTTAATAAACCGGTTCGAATTTCAAGTTTATATAATATTTAAAATATAACGATAAACTACATAAATCCATAAATATGCCTCTGTATACGTATATAAGCTGCTCGGACACTAATCTACCAGTTAATCAGAGGCCAATCAACTCACAAATACGTTGAATTTAAAAATGCTTTAATTAATTAAGATTTTGCCCAGCCGTACAAACATTATAAAATATAATAATTATGAAACTGTTCAAAAGTGAGATATAAGAGCTCGTTGAACTGATCGAGCTGTGAAGGTAATTTGTTCTAGAGCCCGATAATTGAAAGTCACCCAAATTAGAGACAGACACCTGCTTAAAAAAACGTTTGAAAAAAAGCTTGAAAAAATTATAAAGCGAAAAAAAAAAATAAATAAAGAGCAACAACATTTAATTTTAATGGGGCGTGTGCTTTGTTAAGTGGATCAATGAAATGCCCAAAACGCTTGCCAAGTAATTCTCTTAACGCTTTTTTGTGTTCTGCACACGCGGGCGCCGTCTTTTGTTGTTCAACCAAAACGAATGTTTGTTTGTTGTTTTCAGTTTTGTTGACGCATTTGATAATAATAAAATTGGAGGTTTTTATAGTGCGCGTGTGCTTTTTTGATTAATTATTGCTTTTTACGCCACATAATTTTAACGCAATTCTCAACAATGGAACAACATGAACACGAATATACGATTCGAGCCGATATTGAATCGAATATCGAAATCGATTTCAATCATAATGGGAGAATTTACAGTTGGCTGTCGCAGCCTCAACACATTGACTTTGACAAATGGTTAAAACGAGATCTGCGGCCGAAACGTTTTGCTGCGGCATCAATCAAAAGCCAGCCGCACTAATAATGTAATTAAATATGTAGATGCGCAGGCAAGAGCAACAACAACTGCGACAACTAATTCGACAAGCAGCAACGAACAACGAACAAGGGTAGCTGGGTGATAATCAGTAAATGATAAATGAAACAAAACATGTTGCGGCCAACATAAAGTATAACTATCAGTATTAACTCGAGCTAAATGCGTCAGAGGGTTTCGTTTTTGTTTCGTTGCGATGCGAAAGATGCGATGCGTTTTTCTTTTCGTTTCGTTCGTCTCCCCTTGTTACTTGCCACTTCCCGTTGTTGTTGGTGCAGCTTTGGGTATTGTTCAAGGTGAAGTAAACGCCTGGCCTGAGCTGCAGTTTAAGCACTTGTTAACATATTGTTGGCATTTGTTGGCCGCGCTCTGTCTGGGCCAGAGCCGCAGAGCCTGCCACTTGTTGTCTGAGGCGTAGCAAGTTCGTTGCTTAAGTCTTTCGTTTTATGCGCCGCAAACTGGCAAAAGTTATTGGAAGCTGTTGACGTTTCGTTGTCAACATTATCTCGAACGTCGCTGGCAGTCCCGCACTTGATCATTTCATTTTTTATTGCTCAGCTAAGAATATGTAAATGGACGCTATTTGCTGCTTGCGGAAAACGATCGACAGCTTTATGTGCAATTTGTCAGAGAAGGTAGTTCACAAAATTTGCATAGCGCCCCGATGCACCCAAGCAGCGCAGCCAGTGTGATTGATGTGTATTGACTTAAACACACACACACACACGCACACATCTATACTGATATGCGTTGATTCTCCTACCGGTTCGCCTTAATGCTGCAAACTGATATTTATGTAAATGTACTCGTCAATATGTATATAGCATAACACTAACACGTCTTTAATTTGACAGCTGCGGTTGAGTTTGAAGCTCGACGGGTTCTGCAAAAGCCGCTCGATCACCAGCTATTTTTAGTCGCTATATTAACCTTGACAAAAAAAAAAAACACTCACTAAACTTTAAGCTGAAGCTGAGGCAGCTGCTCAGCAAACGCGACCGGGCAAATTGGGCTCCAGCTCTATTGACATCTAGACCCATATTTGAGCGAACGCCAGCTAAGCGTAGCTGTAAATTTATTTACTCTTCTTACGAGCAATTTTTGTATTTAATTTTTTTTTTTTTTGCTTTTGTTGTTTATTGGTCGCGTCAAGTTGTCCGAGTTGCTGCACTTGACCGGCAGCAGCGATGCCATGGCCGTGGCCAGGAGTAGGCGAGGATCGAGCGGCCGAGTGCTCAGTGCTGTGCAAAATGCCCTCACGTCGCGTAGCGCAATCAGCGCCCATCGGTTTCTGCCATTATTATAATTATTAAAAATTATTAAGCGTGCGTAATTATTTAAATGAAATGCAGCAGCATAAAACGGCCACGCCCACAGACAGACCTGAGCAAGGACCAACATCAGCAGTTGGCAGTTTCAGTTTGGTTTTCCCAACTCCCCATGAAATTTATGAGACTCACGTACACTGGCCGCTGCTAAGACTAATTAACACCCTGCGGCAATTTCATATATACGTATACAAAAATATCGAGCGATTGGATTTAAAATTAAAGTGTTTCAGAAAACATGATATACTTGAAATTGCAGAAAACCAATTTGTCTGCTTGTTCCACGCAGCTGACACACTTCACACCAATACTAATCATGAGTCAGCACACAGATCTCGAAAGAGACACCAAACATCTAAAAATTGGCTAATGGACAAATCTTGGATTTTTAATTGTCGCCTTTGAGCAGCACGCGCCGCATTGATTTTAAATGTTTATTGACTTTTTATACGATTGGAAATATATTTATTTCTTTAATTTTTTGCTTTTACCTAAATTCTATTTCGAACCGGTTGCCATTTGTGCAAAATCAAGCAGAAAAATAAACATTTAAAACCGTATTTCTAAATATTTGACAAACACCTAATATGGGCAATACATTATATAAATCGAAAGACCGTAACCGATTATATGCCTAAAAAAACGCACTTATATAAGCTATTAAAGCAATGTAAATTTTAAGAGATCGTTAAAAGCTAGGGATATAAAATTTCAGAGAGAAGTGAATGAAATTTCGAAAAAAAATCACTAAACCGGCTGTCATGAGAGTTGAGAGCCCCAACAGAAAGCATCATTAGGCGAAGTCGAAACAAAAAACCACGAGACACACGCATAATAAAAACCTAATATTTTAAGCATTTTGATTTTTGGACACAAGGCCCAAAAATAGAAATGATAGCATGTGTCCCCAATCGCATATATGTATATATTTTATTCTAAAATATTTTATGCTAATCTCGACCTAATCGTTTCAGCAACGGGCATCAGCACCGAGGAGAGATCAATCATCTTGCAGGAACACAATCGCCTCCGGCAACTGGTGGCCACCGGACGCTACCCGGGCCAGCCGGGTGCCGAGAATATGCGTGAAATCGTCTGGGACGATGAGCTGGCCGCCCGCGCCCAGCAATGGGCCGACAATTGTCAGTTTCGACACGATCCGCATCGCACAATAAGTAAGTTGCCTAGAAGTATTCCCCCTCAACCCAAGCCCCGCATGCGGTGATGTTTTGCACGGTATTCCACCCCACCAAAAGAAGAAAAAAAACCAATAAATTAATAATTACAAATGAAACAAAAAATCAAGCATCAATAAAATGCCGCAAATGAGACAGCAGGCACCTGGTTATTGTGGTTTGCATGTTAACAGTTAAAGCCAATGGTAAAGTACCATCTGAATTCATCCGTATTCATCTGGGTTCGTCGGGACAACGCTATAATACACTAATACTAACTCGCACGCCGGGCACATATCGCACATCCCAACTAGTCGATAGTACAACTTGAGGTGCTCCCAAGATCTGGCGTAATTACAATTTCACTTTTCCCAATAGATCGCTTTACCATGGGCCAGAATCTGGCGGTTATTTGGAGCACAGCACCGCTGGAGGCCGATGACGGAGACTTTCCCTCGCGCATCCAGAACTGGTTCAACGAGGTGCAAAAGTATTCGTTTGGCGATGCCTGGTCACCCAAGACTGGCCACTACTCGCAGCTGGTGTGGGGCGAGACGAGCCTGGTGGGCTGCGGCTTTGCCGAGTACAAGGACACCATCAAGTACAACAAGCTCTACGTCTGCAACTATGGACCGGGGTAAGTGCGCTTGCTGCAACTGCCTGAAGTGACAACTAACTGAAACCTCTTTTTGAACAGTGGCAACGTCGTCGGCTACAATCCCTACGAGGTTGGCAAACCGTCGTGCTCCACGTACGGCATGAAGCCCTCGGCGCGTTATCAGGGCCTTTGCGCCGCACCGGGCGCCTCTCCGGCGGTCACGAACAGCGTCTACGGCGGCAATACAATTGAAACGTATGAGTACAGCTACAGCTCAGCTAGCAACAGCAACCAGAACAATAATAACAACAACAACAACAGCAATAAGCCGACTAACAACATTAACAAGAGCCTATTACCAAACAAGAGCAGCAACAGCAGAATTCAAAATAATCCCAAAAACCAATTTGCCTACTCCTCCTCCCCCCAATTCCCCTCACAGGCAGCGGCAGCGTCAGCCGCAGCGACGGCGTCCAGCGGCAGCTCCTTCGGCACTAAATCTCGTGGCGGCAGCCAGGCCTTTACCACGGAGAATAATCAGCAGCATTCCGGCCGCTACAAGCACAAGCTCGAGGCATATCGTCCCACTGCGGCGGAGTTTGAGAAGTCCGTACAGAAGCATACCATACTACGCACCTATATAGATCAGAATCAGCGGCAGCAGCCGGAGGCGACAGTCGCAGCTGAGCAGCCCGGAGAGGAGGTTCCAGCGACGGATGTCAGCACAGCGAAACCAAGTCGTGGCTGGAGCATTTTGACTTGGCGTGGTTAGAAGAAGACCCACCACCAGCCACCACTGCCATGGCCCAAATGCCGCAGAATGTATTAGCTCACCGCCCAGTAATAACTACTATGTAGTGTCATTAGAACCATCTTCGATTCTGAGTTTCAACCATCGTAAATACCTCCTATAATCAGACTCTATCTATCTAGCACTCACTAAAGTACTTGTACTCTTTTTATGTAGCAAATAATAGGCTCTTACATATTTAAACATTCCCATAAACAAATTGCCATATGATGTAACATACGCTTTAGCCTTATAGTTTACCCCATTCGGAATTATATACTTACATATTTTTAAAATTATTTATATTGCATTATTGATAACATCTAAAAGACCTTTTGTAAGATTCCCAAATGAAAATACACAAACAGGAATCATTAAAACATCCATCATGCAATCAAGCAACTACCGAATGTTTGTATCAAATGTTTGTACGAAAAAAACAAAAATCTAAATCTAAATTCTCTTTTAAACGGCGCTTAACTTCAAACTAGTTAGTTATTGTGTTCAAGCAAATAAAAACAGCAAGATGATTATTTAAAATATAAAATACAAATCGTACTTTACTTTTGGATTCATTGGGGAAAAAAATATAGACATTTTATTGTGCAAACACAAATATGTAAGCAAATAACAATTTATATAGTGGAAACACTTAAAAACATTTTAGAAGATAGACACTTTTATGCTTATTCAGTTTCATCGCCTAAATGTCGAAATAAAATAAACAGAATAGTTTTTGGTCAAGGATTAAATATGTCAAAGGTATGATTAAACGAGGAGCACAAAATTTTTTAAATATATACTTCTTTCTTTAATTTCTTTCTACTTAAATGTTTTAAATTTCATCGCATAAACAGAAATGTTCACGTATTAAAAATATAAAAACTCATGCCAAAAAATCGCGCATGCGCAAGCGAGAGAAGCTCAGAGAGCGAGAGAAAAAGAGGGAGAGAAAGAGAGAACTAGTAGGGCGTCCGCTGAATGCTTGCTGAATACTTTGCTATTTGAGAGAGCGAATTGATAAGCCAGGTCCGCAAGGACTTGCAAACTTCATCATGAAGCTGTGGTCCAGGAACAATTAATGCCGATGTGCACACGATACACGATAAGGATAACGATAATGGCCCTCGTACTTGTGCAAAGCATGGCGACCGTTCAAGTGGCTGTAGCTAATGGGCTGTGTATCCTGAGTAACGACTGAATCAATGCTATGCATGCATATCCCTGCCCAAACACAACATACAACACCTTGCAACAAACAGCTCAAGGTCACAGGAGCTGTGCAATTTCAGATGCGTGCGCCAGAGGCAGGCAAACAACGCGAATCGCTGGAAGTGTTTTTAAGGAGGTCTGCAATATGGAGAAGTATGTTGAAAGGCTGGACTTTTGCTGTTTATGAAGCACACACAGAAGGCCAATCAAAGATGCGATTAGACCCGCACGTTGTTAAACCACTTTTTTGGCCCAGCTTTATTTTCTCCTTTTGCTTTTATTGTTGCTGCTGCTGTTGTTGTTACTTTTACTTTTATTGTAATTGTGCAGTTTATCTGTCTGTTAGCTGTCCCCAATGTGGCAGGCCTATTACACTCCAACATGTTCATAAATGGCTATAAATTTCAAGCGCTCACACACAACAACACACTCACACGCACAATGGGTGTCAATTTCATATGTGACACGAAATTAAGATAGGCGAGTATTGCTGTCAACTGTTCTATCGGTATCAAACGACTTATGACAGCTATAAAACACACAAAGGGTTCGGCATTACGGCCTGCGGTATGGAAATGACAATTCTCTCAATCTCTTATATATATATATATGTTGTTGAATTTGTTAATTCACACTCAAAGCCCCCCCGCTCTTTTATTTTATTCCTTCCGCTACCCGACTACGAATGCACTTCATCATCTTGAGCAGTGACAGAGGCTGGCAGCGTGAAATTAACTGCCAGAGTCCTTCTTGGCAGGACAACTTTTATATTTATACATGGCCAGCGACATACATTAAATTATAACGCGCACTGTGCCGGACAAAGTGTCGTTTACATTCACACCAAGATGCAGACGGGAATGGGTCGATCTCCCCCTTCCCCCCCCCCCCCCTCGCTATCGGCGTATTCAATGTGCAGTGGCTGTGGCTGGAAAATGGGCAACTTTTCTTTTAATACAAATGTCAATTTGCTGCAGCTGTCGTCGCGTGAAAATGCAATATTTGAGCTTATGCGTGAGCGGATTTCCTCCAAGAAGAATAAAATTAAATAGCCTCGTATAATTAAGCGGCCTCAAACGCTGCGCGAGCTACCAACTCGCGCAATATTCGGCAGACAAAAGGGTTGTAAAACCGCTGGCCCGCATTAACAGGGTTTATGAATATCAACGCATTAATTTCATTTCCCTTAATTTTCTTTCTCCTTGGAGATTTTTGTTTTCTACCCCGTTGAATGGCACACAAAATGGGTATTTGGCACAAAACTGAGAAAACTGAAAGAAAAATTTCATTATTTGTTTTCATAAAACAACATTGTTCTTTAGCTTTTACAGGGTATTTCAGTGCACATCATCCCCCTTGGTAATTTGTGTGTGGGAAAAGTCTTTGCCAAAATGTCATTCTTTTTGGGCACATAAAAGAAATCCAGACCTCAACTTCCTTTTTCCTTACAAAAGATTCTCTAGGAGAGGCTTAAGTAGTATGAATGCTTATGCTTATTAGCCCAATTCCACTATCAAAATTTCTTACATTTCGAGCAAGTGTAAAAAGTGCAATAAATGTTGCTTTTAATTTTTCTCAAAAGAAATTCGCGGTTATAAAGCAAAAAAAAAACACTGCATACTTTTAAGCGGCACAACAAAATATTTAGACAAATATGATAGCATTCTATATTGTTGTTATTGTTTTGAGAATAAACATTGCAGTTTTTGGTTCTGTGTAGAATATCTAATAAATATAGACAGTGTTTATGTGGACAGTAGGACAGAGTAGATGAAAATTAGTTCGGGGAAGTGACATTTTTGTTAACTATTTACTTTCAGTGGTCTGATGGCATTATAAAATGAAAAAAAAATTTATCAGCAGCAATATGAATATGAGAAAGTGACAATTATCTCAGCTTTAGCAATATCTTTGATAACACAGCAACAGATTGCAGCTGAAGTATAAATACGCACAGATTCGGACTGCGTGGAACATTCATTGGCTACAGTCCAAATACGCACCAGAATGCTTGCAACTCCGCTACGACAGCTCAGCAGCCTGAAAGTGCCCGCTAAGGTGAGTCAGGTGGATCGGTTGGGTCAGGAGCCATTGCAGCTCTATGAGATTACCAACAAAGGGTATGGCAAGGACGCCGTTAAGGTGATGCATGTGAATCGCAAGGGACCGGTGCACACCATTCAGGAGCTGGAGGTGGGCACACACCTGAAGCTCTACAGCAACAAGGACTATCTGCAGGGCAACAACCAGGATGTGGTGGCTACTGATTCGCAGAAGAACACCGTCTATTTACTGGCCAAAAAGCACGGCATCGAGAGTCCCGAAAAGTTCGCCATGATCCTGGCCAAGCATTTCCTCAACAAATATGCGCACGTGGAGGAAGCTCATGTTCATGTGGAGGCGTATCCCTGGCAACGGTTGCGCCAGGCGGACTCCAGGGAAACTGGTGCGCTTTGTGCGAGCAACTCCAATCTTAAGTCAAATGATATTTGCCAGCTGCATAACCACGCCTTCATTTTTACGCCCACGGCACAGCACTACTGCGATGTGATCATGAAGCGTAATGGTAAGCACATATGAGTTGGCCAGACCCAAAGAGAGCATACTTAGCGAGTCTTGTTTCAGATCCGCAGCTCACTGTGATCAGTGGCATCAAAGGACTGCGTGTCCTGAAGACCACACAGTCATCATTTGTGAATTTTGTTGACGATGAATTTCGCACGCTGGCGGATCAGTATGATCGCATTTTTAGCACCGTTGTGGAAAGCTGCTGGGAGTACTCCGACACTAAAACAGTGGACTTCACACACGCCTGGGAGTCGATCAAGGACATCATACTGCGAAACTTTGCCGGCGATCCAAGTGTGGGCGTCTCATCGCCCTCGGTGCAACACACCCTGTACCTCAGCGAGAAGCAGGTGCTCGACGAGATTCCGCAGGTGTCCGTCATCTCTATGACCATGCCCAACAAGCACTACTTCAACTTCGACACAAAACCGTTCCAGCAACTGGTGCCCGGGGATAACAACGAGGTTTTCATTCCGGTCGACAAGCCACATGGCACCATCTACGCCCAGCTCTCACGGAGTAATCTCAGAAGCCACCTCTAGAGATTAGCTGAGACATGCTGTAATAATCTCTGTTAATTATAAATATTGAATAAATTTTTGAAATACGTTAAATCGAAAAATAAGTTCCATTTCTTTTATCACTAACTAAAAAAATTAAAATATATTATATAAATTTTTAATATTTAAGAATGCATTTTTCTTGAATATTTTTGATTGAGTCAGTGAGAATTCTATGTAGCTCGCATTTTTTACGAGTGTTCTTTGTGTTAATAGCTTTTTCCTAGCTGTGAGCTATTTCAATGACTTTCACAGAATGCCAACAAAGCTCTAAACATATTTTTCCCTTCAAAACAATAATATATAGGTATTCTGAATTTATTTCTTTTCTTCGATTGTTATTTGAAATCAATAAATCAACTCTACCGTGGGAAATCATAGAAGGCAAGACCATTGAAAACAAATAAAAATCATTTTAATGAAAGAATATAGATATATTTAAATAGAAATACATAGTTATGTGTATATATGCTGAGCAGCAATTGAAGCAAAGTATATATTGAAAAAGTTTTTCAATTTCGGTAAAGCTTTTATTTTACATCCAAGACCAGTCACACACACACAGGTTCACAGTGCCTCACATATCCCGTCCCCCTACACCCACCCCCACTCCACACACCATCCACCATCCACGCGCTTGCAGCAAATGCAAAACTATGTATATTGTTGTGAAAGAGAAATCCCCACACACCAAATTAGAAATAGGAAAACCGGCAACAAAACGAAAGCTGAAGCAATAAGCGAAAATGAAATGAAAAATCATGAATGGCCAACAGGGGCAAGAGTATATGGTGCTGACTGTGTGGATAAAGGAGCAGCACGGGTGCTGGGCTTTAGCGAAATCAAACCGAGAAAAAAACATTTGGGAGTATTATTGGTAGTTTGGGCACTGCATGCAGCTAAAGCCGGAGTTCTGCATGCCCAGCGCGGTTGGCCGTGAAATGGAAAGCGATGGGCAGCGTAAGTTGAAAATTACCAAAACCAAGAGCAAGCCCCATAGAATGAATGCCCCAGCCACCCCTTCCCGCACCACAAGCCACAATCGACCCATGGCCACTGCCAATTCGAGATAAAAATCAGAATATCAAGAGTTGTGCAGACGAAGCGGAATATGGGAATGTTAAAGCGAACTCTTTTATTTATTTATACATTTATTTATTTATGTGACTAAGTGGGGTTTGGATGAAGTTTTGTTTTTTACTTATTTGAAATAATCTCACAAGCATTCTACCGATTAGTTTTTCATAAAAGCAATTGCAATGCAAGTTGGGTCTCTGACTTAATTAATAAAGTAATAAAATCAGAGCAAATAAAACAGCTTCTGGCCTTGATATATCTTTTACGAGCTAGTAAAGATATAACTTCTCTTATGCTCAGTGCTAATTTTGTTTGCGAAATTATAATTTCTTTTGAACAAAATCTAAGCGCGTGTCTTGTGTAAATAAATAAAGATAAACAATTTAAAAGAATTTACTCTGGTTTTCAAGAATATATGCAGTTTTTTTTTTAAAGTGAAAGATAAAGTCTATAAACAAAAGTCATTCATTAGCTTTTGATAAGTAAGTCCAATTTAATAAATTCAAATTTAAATTTTAATTTACTTTAAAGCTTCAGATATACCTCTCTCAGTGGGTATTGCATATACACATATACATATACACAGCAGATTTATAAAGGGAAAAAAAGAAGAATAATAATAAAAAGACTGATAAATATTTTAAGCGGTTGCAAGTCATATATGTAGTACATAAGTAATATAATCTAATCATTTCACAATAAATAGAAATTGTTCTTAAAATACAATTTAATCGTAAGTTCTGTTAATAGAACTCGTGTAAATATTGTAGTAGGAATAAATGCAAGTCAAGTTAAGTGATAAGATCTGTTGGTGCAGTGAAAATTTAACGCCTTGAATTTTCGCATAAATCTTTTAGTGGTCTTTTGGCTTTGAAAAATGTTTCAAATACAAACATATGTAATTTAGTATGTGTGACCTGTAATGCCAAGACCCAACACAAATCATATAAAAATGCAAATGTGTAGCAGGCATTTTAGCTTCGATCTTGCGATAAATTCCAACATATAAAAGCCAGCAGTAAATTTAAAAGTCAGCTTCATGAACCAGAATATTGCACGATAAGCCAAAAGCTACCCTTGACAATGGCCGAGCAAAGGGAAAGCGGGGTTGGTAGTTGCGTTTGACTCGATTGTGTCAAATGTATGTAACACATACACATACAATCGAAATTCGTCAAATTTACATCATTTGGACGCCAGGAAGTGTTGGCCAATCAACACGGCAATCAACACTATTATTATATCTAATCAGAGTTCAGCCACAGAAATTGTAACTGTAGATTGGACCCGACTAGTTGACCCTCCACCCCTCAAGCTAACCGTATCTCGATTACGCAACCAGCATCAACACGCCCAGCACGTAATCAAATTTTCGTGTGTTCATCAAGCGTTTCAGAGGCTTAAAGGCTAACCTGAATGTGCGATAGAGTTTTAAGTTGTAAGCAAAAATAGTTTTAATTTTTAAGTTTAATAACTATTTACAAAAGCAATAGCTATTGCAGTAAACTACTGAAACTGGGCTAACAATTGCAAGTTTATTAACTTTATTAACAATTAAATAAAACAAAAGCAACAACTCGGAAGTTTTAACAAGTTGAGCTACAACTATGTCAAATAGCTCAATTTATTGAGTGGTGGTTTAAGTATATAAAATATGCAGTTTTTGAATTTCTCACACTCAATTATTTGTAAGTAGTTTGACAGTTTGCCCACTTGTTTGTGGCTTTTATTAACAAATTCATCGGTTAAATGTCAATCAAATTCAAATTTAGTTTAAAGTTTTTAATTTATTCATTGATAAACACAATGGTTTGTGCTCAAGAGAACAAAGTCAAGTATTTGCCAAAGTGCACTTATTTTACCAAACTTAATTACTGTAAAATTCATTTCTTAATTATTATTAATTTGATGCATTTGCTGCTCTGCTGCAGGCAGCTGTTCAAACATATTTAGTATGTTTCTTGTTAAACTATAAACAATAGAATTCCAATTGAGAAACTAAATCCCTTTTGAAGTTTTAGCTGATTTTAGTGTTGTTTTTGCTGTGATTTTCTAGCCGCAAGTCTGCTCCGGAAGTTGGCATTGCAGCAACAGCAGGCAACAATTCAGCCGCAGTCAAACCAAAACTTTTGTGGCTCTCATTACGTTGTGTGTATGTGTGTGGTGTGTGTGTGTGTGCACAATTGGTAGAGACACGCAAGTACAACTGCCATTCTTCTTGTCCTTATTGTTGCTGTTGTGGTTGTTGCATGTGCATTGGCGTAATTAATTTGAAGCGGCGCCAAAACGGATGCCTCACCCCCTTCTCTACACATTTTGTTCATAAGCTAATTGTGTTCATCCGCATTCGTTTCCGGTTAACGTCGATATATTCATTTGCTGCGCCCTTGATGGACTTGCCAGAGAAGCTTAATAAAAAGTGTATAATTCATAGACAATTTAAATTTATGCATATGTTGTATATATGTTAATATATATTATGTGCATTCGTATTACATATTTATTATGTTTTGTGCAGTCAAAATGTTTATTTTTATGCTGAGAGAAACTTTATTGCTTTTAATATTTGCATTATTTCTCAATTTACTGTGCAAATTTTTTATATTGCAATCATTTCGTGCAGCTGCCGCACACACAAGTACCACACACACACACAGACACACACACAGACAAGCACACACACACACAAACACACGCTCACCCTCGCAGCAATTGTTGTCACTTTCAAACGGCAGCTGCTTAAAATTCAATAAAAGAAAACCGAGTGGCGCATGTAAATTGCGCCCAATAAAAGCCTTATTTAGATACACAATATGTTGACAATATTATTTATACATACATATGCATGCACGAAAAAAAAAAACAAATTTTTAGATGTATGTAGTATGTTTATTTTAGCCCAGAACTCTGGAAAAGCTTATTTTAATAAGCTAATCTCAGATTTTGCTGTACAATTTTTAAATTAGATTTAAAATCTTTTAATAAATGAAATGCCAAAAACAATATACAAAAATGTATATAAAATGTACACATCTAATATATTGAGTTCTATTCCTTTACAGACAATAAGAAGTCAAATCTTACATTTTTGGAGTTCTCAGAAGTGGAGCATTCTTTGACTCACGTAGCGCTCCATAAAGTATTTATGTATATATGATTTGTCATTCAGTTCGCGTTTAGTACATCAACATTTACAGCTCAAATAAGACAAAAGACGCACACACACACACACACACACACATCGACGCCCACACACCGTGTTTGTTGGGCTTGTCAATTGTCACCGTTGTGCGTCGACTTTAAAATGGATTTCTTTATAAGATTCTGGCTTCTACAGGATGAGAAGGGTCCTTGCCAGCAGCTGCTACCCATACGTGAAGGGTGGGGGGGGGGGGGGGGGGGGGGGGGGTGGGGGGGGGGGTTTCACTGCCGCGGCATACATGCGTGAACTTTCGAGTCCAGGATGCTCCGCATTAGATATAAACTAGCTTGTGAAGGACTGGTCCTGGACGCATAATAAATGAACTGCTAAGAGGCGTGGCCAAGCAGCAGCAGCCTCTGGAGATTGATGACACTCGCCGCCGAAGGCTTTCACATCTAATTAAAAAAACACCAGAGCCTCAAATCAAGCAGCGCCGAGAGACGCATTGCAGAGACCGAGGTATCGCAAATGACGCCCATTACTCATACGTTATACGTTATACGTTGTACGTTATAAGCACATTACAGCTCTCAGGGTTTCCCGCACGCCCGCGTGCATGAGTATGAATAAAATCTAAACAATAATTACACATGCGAACCGCATCGGGCAGGGCAACCTCAGTGCAGCATTGCCCTTGTCAGACATATGTTCCGACGATAGCTCCCCGGAGAGCTGGCAACCGGGAGCTGGAGTCGGACTCCAAGCTCCGGCTGAGGCAGCGGCTGGCCATAAACGTAAGTGAATTAACCATTCAACTAACATTATGGCCATTAAATCATTTTTGCAAGCAACGCAAGCGACGGGCTCGGCCGAGCGCAGCCAACCCCTGTTGGTCCCTTTTTGGGGGCGTGTTGTGTGCGTACAAAACACGCGTTTACTTTTGGGGCGCAACCGCACAAAAAGGGACTTGTGAACTAATTCCTAGCGCCTAACTAACCCGTGCGTGTGTTTCGCAATTGAAATTCAACTACAATGTGTATTCTGTGTATTTGCAGGGTGTGTTGCGGGGCCAGAGAAAAAAAGTGTTTACAGCATTGCAATTAATGCCGCAGTGCACGCAATACGACCCTCCCCAAAACCCCCCGACAAGCACTTTGTATAGGCGTGGCACCACACAACATTAGATGCATCAGTTTGGACAGGCCGGCAATAAAAACAAGGCGTGAAAAAGCTGATTTCATATCAAACGCCATGCAACACAAATTTTGTGGCATGCAACACACCTTTGTGGCAGCTTAATCAACAAAAGCACTCAATGAGAGCGCGTGAATTAGATTATATTTAATAATCGCAAAATAATAATATTAATACAACTAACATTCAAATGGTAATTAAACAAAAAAAAATTAAATATAAAATTATTTGTTTACGCTTTTAATAAATAAAATGTGTACAATTGCCGAGCATTCACACTCAAGTATATCAAAAGGCACAGTCACATTAAAATACTGTCACATCAAACAGTAAATCTCCTTCCAAGGATGACGTACATTTGTAGACCGTAAATACGACAGGCGAAGCTTTAACACATACTTATTCTACTCTCTAGTCAAAATGCGCTCGCACATTTATTTTTATGGAAATAAGGTGAAGTGAAATAAAATTGTTAACGAGCTGCGAACAAAATGAGCCATAAAGCAATCAATTTGCCATGTGTTTTCATCTCGATTCAGCTTGGCAAACGTACTCGAAAATGCAAATGTATTTATACAGCAGCAAATAATCTGGATATATCAAAATTGCAGACAGGTACAGGCACTTTTCCACACTGACAGACAGACAGACAGATAGACAGGCAGTCAGAGATTTTAACAAAATTATTTACATTTTTACATTTTGAGATTTTCGATTCTCAACAAAGTAACGCGTGCGAAAAACGAGTGCAAACAACATTTTTGAGGCGGTGTTCAAATGCTTTTAATAAATACGATAAATAATTGTAAATATTTGTCGATGTGCACGTATGACTAAATAAATATGAATCCGACATATTGCCATTATACGAGTAAATAAATAATACAACATGCACATACACATACACACAGAAAACGTGCTGCTGTCAACTTTAGCAATTTTTAATGGCAACTTCAATAAATTATCAACTTTGGACATAATCTACGTTTTAAACAAGGTAGAAAATCTTCTTAGGTGTGAAAAATACAATACATTACAGATAATAAAGTAAATGTTAATATTACCTATAAGTAAGATCAGCTACTAATAAAATCACAGTATTCCTCAACTATTCAGTACGAACATTTTTTAATATCAAGAGTCACTCGGACAAAGCCAAAAAGAATTTTTAAATAAACCCATAAAACCGTATGTATAGGGGAGTAAGTGTGAGAGAGGGAGACAGAGCACATTGGACAAATGTGAAATATCTCCCCTTGGCTTGACTGAGAAATTGCTTGAAATTAGTCTGATGGGGTGCATAAAATTATGGAAATGAAAAATAAGAAGGGCTACATATGTTTATATAGTAAGTAGTATCGTTAGCAGCTGCCTGTTGAAAATTTAATTGATTTTATTGGACATTAATGCGAAGGGCCTGAAGGGACGTTACATATGGCTCAAACACCAGGGCGTATGCGTGATATGAGGAAGAAATAATACGAGCATATTTATGGGTGCAAATATCAAAACGGAACGAGGGCCACTTTTTATTTCAGAAAGGTTTTTTTTACCAAAGGCAAAACATATAAGGAACATACTTATAAGGACTTAACTGTCACTTAGAAAAAAGATCGAAAAACTTTGTTTTTAGTTTCCATCTTGAAGAACTTGGGTAATTTCCATGCAACATGTTTGTCATGTGCTGTTGCCGCAACACTTCAAGAGCGAACTTTCTCATCAATGTACAAAACAAAACAAACAAAAGTTCACGAGTTCACATATCGTGCATGCACATACTCTCTATATGTATGCATAATAATAAACCCTTTAGAACATCTTATGTAAACCATAAACAATGTTTGCTTTCAATCTGGGCCAGGAGTTCGTTGTACAACTTGGAACTTGGTTAATGTACTTTGTTTAGAGTTGATCTGTGAACCGGACTCAAGGGTCACATGTGCCCACTCAGCCCAAGTTCTCGGCCACGTCTAGATGTTCAGTTGTCTTCGTTTAGAGTTCCAGTCAAGGCATTTGGCTAATTTGGCCAGGTTTGTTAGTTGGCTTAAACAAACATGGGTATCATGGCCCCTGCGCTTAACGGTCTGCCTGCTAACGGCCATTTCGGATGTCGTTCATATGTTAATGTGCGTGCATTAGGCTAGAAAGGTGGAGCCTCTTTAGTTGCCTCTAATTAAAAGCCCCTCCCACACACACACACACAAACACACACACACACTCACAAACACTCTTCCTCCGGCTGACGTACAATTTAACACTGTCACGCATCGTTTCGTGTGCGCTTTTGTGTTTCAACCTTTTGGCCAAAAGGTAAGGCTAATCACTGAGGGTTCAGGCTAACGACACATAGTGTGCGTCCTTGCCCCGCACATCCTTCAATAGTTACAATTAGACTAATGAAAACCGCATCAGAGCTGTGTAATTTGATGTCTAATTCGCATTTGGACCACGTCTGGGAAGGCACTAGAGAAGCCTGAGCTCGTTTTGGGCCGTTTGTTTGTTTTATGGCTGAATTTGGGTTTTGCCAATTAAAATAAATTATTGTACAATTTACTCAGAAAACTCTGGCGACGCCTGTCAAGAACTTTACACAATTACCGCGCAGATTTATAACGTTTTTAGACAACGGCAACAACAGACAGAAATGCAAAAGAATTTTCCACGGCGCTAGCCACGAATTCCCCTGTTGCGTTCACTTGGGGGAAAGCAAAATGCGAAATGTAAAATATAATGAAATGCTTTCAAGAATCGATGGGACCTGACAGACAGGCGATTGTCTGTCCTTGTGCTGTCTGCCAGTTACGAAGTGCATTGCATTTAGCTTTCAGAGTGTTATTTTTTTCACATCTTTATACCCTGTACGCAAACAAAGTGTGTAAAAAAGGTATAATGAAATTAAAAATGTATACAAAAGACAGGAGAAGATTATATTGATACCAAAATGCTAACAATTAAAAATGAGTTAGCTGCCTCAATTCTTAACCATATTAATTTATTGTTTTTAAATAAATTCAGCCTACTCGAAATATATACAAAATAGAAACTGGTTACAGGGTATCCACTCGGCCAGCATTCTAGTCGCGCTCACTTTCACTTGTTTCATTCTGTGATTTCTAGCGTTAAAAACATTTTCACTCATTGCCTGCGACACTGAACAATGACAATGATGCCCATTTTGATGGATTAAAAGTTAAATAGCTCTCGTAGACGCCATGGGGAATTCGGGGAGCGAGACTTTGAGCCAGACAACCCCGCCGCATGATTTAAATGCCAACAAGCCAACAATCCAACAAAAAAGTTAACCCAACAAATTTGGTCAGTTCAACTAAAACAGAAAACAGAAAGTGGACACGGTGAAATATGATGGTTTAGTGAGGTGTTTAAATGCAGTAAAACTGTAAAACAAAAGAAACTTTATTTATAACAAAAAGAAAAAAGTTAAAATAGCAGGGTCAGAACTTTTAAATGTAGGGGATTGAAAAGTGGCTATAACTGCCTGTACTATGTATGTGTTAAATTTGTATATTGTACTTTTAAGTAAGCAGTATGTGTCTTTGTTGCTGGATTTGCCTATTCTCAATTGCCTCAGGGGATGACCCGGGGATGTGTGTCTGGCCGACTGGCCGGCAAGGTTGATGGGGTGGGGGGTCATTGGCCGTGGCTAATGGCCATGCATGCTGTCAATGGCAGCAATGACTTTTGGCCATGGGCAGCGGGCATGTTGAGCTCGACGTTTACATTGTCTCCGGATCCCTGCGTATGCGGGTTGTGCCATCATCCGTTGCGTCGAGCAGTTTTAATTGGATAATGCCGAGTGTTGAGTGGCAGCTAACTGCGGCGCATCACGACAGCTGCAGCAGCGAGCCCGGCAGCATTTGGTTGGCCTGCATGACTTTTGGCCCCGTAATTAGCCGCATTGGCAATTGCAGCAACAAAGATTTGGCTTAGCCAACGGTTCGCCTTGCAATTCATAAATTTAACGGTGCCCCTTTAAAACCCCTAAGAAATGCCGGCTGCCGACTCCAAAGTTTAAGCGCTGTTAACGCCGGCCAAAGTCTGCGAAGTGGCAAAAACTTTTGCGGTGATAAGCGTCAAGTTACCCTGACTGTAACTCCGTCCATTCGAGAGACAGAGATGGACAGAGAAAGTCCGGACTGATATTCGCTACTGCACTGACAATGTCTGTCCTGCATGAAAGTATGCAATATTATTTTTTCATACCGTATACCCTTTGTAAATTGGTAGAGAAGGGTATAATGCAGCTGTGCTGATGTAAGTTACAGACAGAACAAGGTGTTTTCGACAGTATTCAAATATGTAGATGTATAATTTGTATTTGTCGAGTGCAGATTTCACCAGTTAGTTTAACATTCATCATTATAATTTTTTAAAATGTTATCGATAGCTACATTCGGATTCTTTAAAATTAAAAAAATATCGATATTGGATATAGAGGGTATCTCTAAGTCGCGACTAGAGCATTCTAACTGCTGCTGTTGCTATTTTTTTTTTTTGTTTTATTTTAGCTTCCGCATTTGAGCCAACTTGTTACTCAACTAGTACTTACAAGGATCTGACTCGACGTCATTGTCAACGTCATGGTTATGCCTGGTTATGGCCCGCTCTCTTACCCCCACCCCCCTAGTTGGTGCTCTATTTTGCATCTGTTTTTGTCGTCATATCAGTTTTCGTCTGAATAGACACGTTATCTATACACAATATGGCTTTAAGTGAGCCTGCTAGCCGCACCAAGGTGTCAGCTCTGTGCCCAGAAAAGTTGCCTACAACCAGAGAGCTGAAAGGTGAGACCTGACAACTGAGAGTTGTGACTGGGTGTGTGTGTGTATGTGTGTGTGTACCAGGTTTGCGTGCTGTGTATGATACACTCAGCCGCAGCTCGTTAGCCATGTGTGTATGTGTGTATGTGTGTGTGTGTGTGTTTCTGTATGTGTGGCATGCATTGTGGCACAGTTCTTTTGTATTTTCTTGCTCAGACGTGCATTGTGTCGACACAATCTATTGCACTCAGCAGCTCCTTTGGCTGCAGGCTGCAGGCTGCTGCTGCCTCGTTTTTGCCATTTCAACTAACAACTTTTGCTCGCTCGCTTTTTGCCATAGCAATTATCAAGCAGCAAGTTTATAGACTCTTGCGGCTGCTCGTTAGCCACATTTGTTTTATGCCCAAGCACATTTCCATGTAAAAATTCATTGGGCAAAGAAAATCGAAATTAAAGCACTTAACACCTGCAGAACGCAATTTAATTGAAATTGCAGAGCACCAACATGCAGCAAGCCGATATAACTCGATACCATTTATTAATGCCAAATGGTAACAACAACAAGTTGCTCGACAATAAATTTGATTTCGAACATAAATTGCACAGAAGCTCCAGTTGTAAGTTTCATTGGGCACTTTGTTTCATTCAGACACACACACACACACACACATATATATATTGACACAATATACATAAATAATTCATGCTTGATAAATTAAACAATATACTGAAGCAGCCATTAGTTATGCATAACATATACGCCATGTGCGCCAGACTATGACACCCACACAGCGCAGCAGCAGCAGCAGCAGCAAAAAGCGACAATTGCAACGCCTGCAAATGCCCAAAAACCGGAAACGGAAATGTGCATAGTGCATGCCATTTGCACAAATGCGACGGTGCCGCCAGGACACGGATACAGGCAGCAGCAGCAGCTGAAACTCTGTCTGGCTAAGAATATTCACATATATTTTGTCTATAACATACATTCATGGTGGCTACCTTTTAGCTTTGCTGATTTCTTGGCAGCTGCTATTCGTTGAGCATAAAATAAAAAAAAAATAAACAACCTTGTCAATTAAAACATTATTAATTTTTGTAGCATCTAATGCTGCAAATTCGAATTTATAATTTATTTCTACGTTTCACATTAATTGAACTCGATTGTCATTCGATTCCAAATCAATTGTCTAACAATAAACGCAACTCTCCAAACACTCGCATACACAAACTCTGCGTTTTCTATTAGACTTGAGTGATCTAATTACACTTAGCACTAGCCCCGAGCCCTCTTCCCACCCCTGGGGGCGATAGCTAACCGAGACAATGGCTCATCATTAGAAGTAGTTACCAGCGGAAACCGCCTCTGGTGGTTGTTCGCCGCAATGCAAACACAACTGTAATTATGTAATGCATAAAGGCCACATTTACCGTTGCACCGTTGGCACCCAGCTGCCATCCGTCCGTTCATCCGTCGGTCCGCCATTTACAAATGTCGACAGATGCTATAATTGAAATGAAAATTACTGCAGTTGCAAAGACAAAATTGCTGCAGCAGTGAAGTTGGTGGGGGTGGGAGTGGGCGTGGCAAGGACTTTAAAATGTGGCACGATGTGTCATGATAGTCTTGTAGTGAATTGCAGCCCTCGGTCTCCAAATTCCCGATCGGAGCAACTGTGCACACATAAGGTTGACGGTAATTACGCATACGTCACGTTGCCAAACCGCATAAGTTAGGCGAACGTCTGTCAAAGCTCATGTAAATTTGTACTTAAAAATTGCTAAAAAAAAAAATTTCATTTTCGGCACACACTGACATACCTTGAGTCCTCGCCAGGACCACTGCTCCAAGCCCGGCAAGCAATTTTCCCGCGCTTTGTCGTGCAGCCAGTGAAAGATTTTAATGACGTTGCAGCTGCTGCTGTTGCTGTTGCTGTTGCTGTTGCTGCTGCTGTTGAAGAGCTGTTGATAACAGCAGCGCTCCTAATTTATACTTTAAATTTGCAAGGCCTTTTCATGTGTGAATTTTTGGCCAACTAGACTCTGAAATCATTAATCAAAGTTACCTTCAAGACTGATTAATGCCTCATAAGTTAACGGTTTCCAAAAAAAAACTATTTGGTAGAAAACTTATCATATATTAGAGAACACTTTAAAGAAAAGAAAAAAAAGCATTTTATATAAATATAATTTAAATATCGCTCGTATTTAGCTATTTTATACTAAAGAATAAAAGATTAAGTTGTCTCTGGTACCAACCTAATCAATTATTTTATAAATTTAAAAGACACATTTGCTAGAAGGATACCAATTTTGCATAGAGGTCGCAAAACCGGCTTAAATAGAGCAAAAGATTCCCCTCGTGTGAAACGATTTAATGTCGAGGCTTCCGATAAATTTAATGGAATTTAAAAGTCGTCAATCCGCCGCGATGCAGAAAAGTCAAAGCCCCGGAAAGTGCGCTTTTTAAATGCATTTTACACATACGCCTGGCATTTAAGCTGCTATAATAACAAGTAAGAACGTTGCAGTCGGGTGTAACCGACTGCGAGATACTTTTTCACAGTAAAATAATGTATATATTTTAAATTTAGATTCAATATATAGGACAAAAATTACATGAATATCGGTTGACCTTTGTCTTAATTTTAGGAGTTTGAAATATGGAAGCTTTGGATCTGAGAGCTTTTATTGTCAAAATTTTTGATTTCAAACTCTCAGAATCAGGTTTAACGTTGTTTTTCATACAAATTCTGATTAAAAACAATTAAATATTCAAAACTTAAAAAATGACGAAAAAATTCCAAAAAATTTATTGTTATTATTATTTATAATACGTATATTTTAAATATAAAGTGAAAGTGCGTTGAGCTTTGTAAGTGCACAAACCCAATAAACTCTTTTTACTTCGTGAACAAGTATAGCAACAGCCTCACAGGATGTAGTCTTGAGCCTGGGCGCAGCTCTACCGACTGACTTTGCGCAGGCCACAAAAAGGATTTTATGGAATTCTTTTAATTAATGATAAATATCGCACTGGGCGCAATGGAAATTGCCGCCAACTGGGGAAGCCAGCCGCATGCAGCAAGCTGATTGAGTTGCTGCCAACGAAGGGGGACATTCAAATCGAAATGACAAATGATGGACGCACAGCCGCATATTAATTACTTAAAGGCAAAAGCCGTTCGAAAGGATAATGGACTAATTAGGCACCTCATCTGCAGCTGGAGAAACCTCGGTCTGTGTTAAGCTGATTTGGAAAAGAATTACGCAGAATAAATGTAAAATGGCGACTCGCCTGTCATCTTCTGTCTGTCATGTGAAATTGCACAAATTGGCTCGAATAGAATATACCCCAATATAATCAAAGCACGCATATCGGGGAAAAATATATATCCCAGGATTTATGATAAATTTTGATAAAAATGACAAGGGACATAATGGCATAACTCAATAAATTTGGTACTCTAGCTAGAAAACCCAGACTTAAAATCGATTTTATCGATATTAATAAAACGAACCAAAAATAAAATAGTAAGCTTGATTTCCGTATATAGCATGCAAAAAATAAAATAAATAAATTGTCTGCAGCCGTTAAATGCTATAAATATTTAAATTATATACATTCATGATGATGTTCAAATTAAGTTTTTAGTTTAATAAAATTTTTTACCTTTAAACCCAAGACGGCACTTTTCGGCAAAGTTCCAAAAAAAAAGGTTTAACCCGAATGTCCATTGCATGTTTTGTTTCAGCTCCTCCGCCAGCTGCTTCTTTTCTTTCGTTCGTCCCATCTCCCCCTGGCGCGCATCAACTGCGCTGCCCAAAACTTTCTTGTTGTTTCTTAAAGAACTTTGATTTTGCATTCGCCAGTGACTCCATAAAATAGTTCAGTTTTAGCCCACAAGGAGCAGGCCTTTGAAAGAGGCTTTAGCTGGGCAAATTCCTTAGCCCATAACAAGATTAACAGTAAGTTTTATTAAATTAAAGAAAATTGAGTTGTGCAAATTTAAAATGACTAGGAATTGTTCCCCGAAGTGAATATTTAATAAATAATAAATATTTTGTTCATATGTTCATGAACCTTGGGTTAAATCCAGCCAATTGAGAGTTAATCTGAAAAGGACATTGTGTACATCCACACGTATAATATGATTAGTACGCAGGCCGATTGAAACCACTGCAGATACTTGATCCACTGCATGGGCTGCTCGTATTCCATTTGCATGCGTTGCACGATCACCGGAAAGTTGCGTTCGCCCCTGTTGTCGACAAAGGGCAGCTGCTCGAAGGCGTGAACCGCGAACCAGATGGGGTATTGTTGGTCCTCCAGATACAGGCCCGAGGGGCGTGGAACGTCACATGGCTGGGCGACAATGTTCTCATCGTCCGGTCCAGCGTTGGGACCTTCGCCCAGGAACGGCAAGATGTCCTCGTGCAGGATCAGGCGGCGCTTGCACCGCGGACAACGGGGTATCGCAAGATTATGCAGCTCGGCCCACAGGCACGTCCAGCAGAACAAATGGCCACAGATCGTGATCACCCCGCCTCGAACATAGTCGAGGCACAAATTGCAAATATACGGCACCAATAAGCGGTTGCCCAGCCGGAGGCGCAGCATCCGAATGAACGGCGACTGTTGCTCCACATCGGGATTATTCAAATTGCGATCGTCCATTTCCATGCGATGCGCACCTTGGGGACAAATGCATTAAGTTGGTATATTATGTTTTCTTTTCCAATTATTCCAAGTCACCTCTGTCGCCTGCCGCTGATTCTAAGCCCTCTTGGTCCAGGGCCTCGAAGGTATCATACAGAAAGTGTGCAATATTCTGTGACTCGTCCTCAAAGTAGTTCTCGGCGAAAGCATTCGGGTCCATTATGCTACGAATTTGTTTCAACTACTGCAACTACTCAAAGTAAGTTGTGAAATTTGTAAAATAGATAAAAATAAATCAATCGATAAGCTACTATGATTGATTTATTCTCCCTCTCTCTTTCTCTCTCTCTCGAAATACAAATATTGGTAGGGCAACTCTGACAGTGAAGATGGGAGATTGAAGACTGACCGCTTAGACACAGGCTCAGCTTTAGCTTTGATTGATGCTTGCAACATGTTGCACCAAATCGAGTCATGCAAAACTTGGTTTTGGCTTTTAGCAGTCGCCTTTATATTTATGCCCGACTTTTGGCAGTTTGCCAGCGGCAATTAGATGCGAGCTGTTACTGCCCGCCGTCCGCTCATAAATTGCAACCTACGCGGGGCAACTTGACAGTCGCCCAAGTCCGTCCGAAAGCGAAAGAAAAATCTGAACACGGACACTGGCTGACATATGGCAGCGTAATTGATGCGAACATTGAACCAGTGCAACGTGCTGGCTGCGGCAAATGTTGCCACAGATTCATTTTGCATTCCCATCTGTCGTGTTGCAGTTGACCTTTCGTAGCTGAATTCAAATTTACGCGCGGTGGATGTCAATCGAGTGTCCGTGTGTGTATGTGTGTGTGTGTGCGTCCATATGAGCATTGTCCTTGTCGGAATTGAATGGCCTGGTTGCAGCATTGTCGCATCGATGGCTTTAACCATCCATGCCACACACACACACACACACACACACACCCACACACACACACACACACACACACACATAATTGACCCATTTCTCGTGCTCGTTTTACAATATTTAAATAAATAAACAGCAACTTTACAAGCACATGCAAATAATCATTAAATGCGATTCCCCGATAATGTGTGTGCATTCAACTATAGCTTTCAATGCAAAGTTTACAGCTATTTTTGCATAATTTAACTTATTTGCTTATGTTAAATGTAATTCTCGTAACTTTGGTAAAGAAATATATATGTGCACTTTTAGGATTAATTAAATGTTTAATTACATCACATTTTGAATCCATAAACAAAACAAGAGTGTGACCTTGAATGCATTTAGCATGTGTCTAGTTTTACGTAATTTCTATTGCCAATCATTATTTCAATTATATAATACAGTAATTAAAAAAATGTCGAATACTATTTGATATAGTATAGCAAAGGATTTTTTTTTCAAAATAATATTCTTTTATATTAAACAATTTGCATACGATTAAAATTTAAATTACGTTATATAAAAAATTATAATTAATCGTATCCAATTATACTAATTAAATGAGAAATTCTATAGACAACAATGATAAATGAAAAATCAGCAATTGCAGTTGAGTAGGCCGCAACTGTTTTTAAATTTCATATTAAATTATTTCGTTGTGTTCAAAGCCGGTCACTTCGAAGCATAACTGGAGCTCCCTTCTACGTGCGCAACACCGTGCTGCATAGGGATATGCAAATAGCCTGGGTGGAAGACCAAA